>JANAVB010018198.1:7414193-7715366 GCA_029216955.1 Iris pallida | reverse complement strand
TATAATATAGATAGATATATATATGTATGTGTATAGAGATATAGATAATAGATATAATATATATATAGATATATATATATATATTATATATATAATATCATAACAATAATAATTTAAAATAATTCTTAACTAATCAAATAATTTGTAATATAGAGATTTTCATAAATATATTCTCATTTTAATAATATAGCTATAGCATTTATTGAAAAATAATAATCTATAATTAATCCTAAATCAAATTTAATACTTTGTAACAATAAGACTTTAAAAATAATACTTTAAAATAATACTTCAAAAATACTCAATATTATCAAATAATATTGAAACATATTTTGTAAATCGCAATAATAATATTAAATCAATTAATTCTAGAAAGATACTTTTGTAAACATAAATCTCTTTTAAAATAAATTTGGTAAAACTCTTTTTCTTTCAAAAATATCTATACTAGAACTTAAAAATAAAGTTATTTTCTAACTAGGAAAATATTCAAAAATAAAATTTAAAAATTAAAAAATTTGGGAAGTGGGCTTACAAATATACTCACCTTAGAAAAATTTTATCCTCAAAATTTAAAAATATTTAGGATATAAATGAAAAATAGTCGCAAAATATCAAAACAAGAAAACATAAGTCATTATATAAAAATAGCAAAATAGAAAGATTGATCTAATCATTGGTCAAAGTAGGATGGAAGAAATCTAGATTAAGGTCTTGAATCTTAGAAAGTTCTGAAGAGCTTAGGATTGAAATAGGCGATAGAAGTAAAGGAATATCGTTAAGGAGTTTGACCTACGTAATACCCCCCTCAATGACTTAATCTATTCCTTTGATTCACATCTAAAATTTCACCGATATCTTCAAAATAAAATCCTCAATTCGATAATTCAATACTCAAAGTATCAAATTTACATCATAATGAGAATTCATCCTTCAAAATCTCCTTGATATTTAAAATTTAATAAGTCTGCAATGTCTTATCACCTTTTTTTGAAAATCAACCTCTCAACAAAACAAAATTTAAAATTTAATCACCAATAATTAGTTATTCTCGAAAACTAATTTACTACTCGAGAAGTCTACCTACCCTTGATCGTAACGTCACATCAAAAAAGTTTTAATTCTCGTATTAACAAATATAAAAATTCCTCTAATTGATCTAATCTCAAAATTCAGCATATATTTCTATCTTAACCACAAAGCCTATGTACCAACCTTAACTACCTGAGTAATCAAATTGAATTAGGGCTTCCTTATGGTATACCTAGTCCTAGCCATTCTCCTAAAATCAAATCAATCCTTATTATGAATAAGTATTTCCTGTTTGCAGGCCCGTAGTAGTACGACTAACTTAAGTACTACCACGAGTTCGCAATCTTAGCGAAAACTGACCTGCATGGACCACCAAAAAAATTGTCACGACCAGCAACCGCTTTTCGAGATACGAGTGCGTACGCAAGTCCAGCCTATGCCGCAGCAATGGCGGTAGTACGCTGTCAAGGTCTCAATGTCAATATCAAATACAACAAAATTATATCTAATTGCTCATTCACAATAACTATTTTATTTACAAATCCAATATTACAACATAAATGAATTTAGGAACAAATTTGCTAAACATTAAATACAAGAAGTATCTAATCTAACTAGAATCTATGTTTGGCCTCCAAGATATCTCTAACTCCACTCGAAGGAACCCAAGCAAGAGAGTAGTCGTCAAGAGTCTGTCAACTGAAGAAAAATATCTAGTCAGGATTGGAACAAGTTCACCATAACACCATAATACATAATATAATATACATGCATGTAGGAAACAATAATAAGGAAAACGAACTATATGCATGACACGATATGACAAAAATAGTACAGTTATAATGCGAGGACAATATGACAGTAGACTCGATGAAAAGAAATGAATGAACAATATAGCAAGAAGAGGTCACGTGTATTGTGTGTTTTAGAATACCAATGTTCAACATGTGGTTGGGTTAGGAATCGGACGGTCAACATGTGAGGTGTATTGACTGAACAAACACTATCAGAGGGTCCCCTGACCGCATAAACTCTGGGCTATACTAGGGTACCACATGTCTACTAATTGTATTCGTCCACCCGACTATCTCACAAGTACATGTCCAATATGATAAACATTAACAATACGATAACCAATAAGCACGATAAACTAGGAGTAAGGCATGAACTTGTACATATACTCTAACAACTCTAACTCTCATGTATAAGCAGTAATCATGGTCAATCAAGAACCGTGACAACACGAAATATATAGATGTAATAGTAAAAAGATGACATAAGGATACATGCAGTACAAAATAAAGGTAATATAATGCCATAGTGAAACTTGCCTTGAGTTAAGTTGCAATTGACGCACGATATGATCATGTTGGCACAGATGGTCGTAGATGTCAAAAGTACATAAGATGATCTCAATTGATGGGACAGACCGAGCCATTGAGTCCAGAATAGTCGAACTAGCCAGGGACGATATAGGAAAGTTTGAATTTGCAAGGAGATAGGGAATATGACTAGCACAGACAAGATTTGATAATCAAAGAAATTGGTATAAATAAATATTTAATAACTTTTAGAAAATATTTATAATAATTTGAAAACTATGATTTTACTAATCAAACTATTTTTCAATAAATATTTTAGAAATATAGGAAATTATTATAATATTTTAAAACTATATTCTATAAATCCTTTTAAAATTGTATACACATAATTAAAGTCAAGAAATATCTATATTCAAATTATAATATTAAGCATTTTAGAAAAATATGTATAAATCAAAAAAATAATATACTTGTTATGAAAACTAATCAATGTTGCTAGCCAAAAAAAGTCAATTTGAAAAATAGCTGTAGGGACAAGACCAAAACTATATATTTTGTTACATAAGTTTTTAAGAAGACTATTTACTATATATTTTTAAATAACAATATAAATAAATAACTAGTGGTATCAAATATAATAGTAATAGAATACATATATATACATACTATACATAAAATATAATAATTCAATAAAATACTCAGTTCCACAACAACATCAAACCTGATGTTCTCTCCTTCAATGCTTAGCTAAAAAAAATAATAGTAATACATTTAAAGAGAACGCTTCAACCTAGGCATTCATTGGGAAGAGAGAGATGTTACCCAAGCAAAACGAAAGAAATAGAGGCTACTGAGAATAAGAAATGGAAAGAAAATGAGAGGGAAATAGTAGAGAGAAAGGGAAAAAGAGAGGGAACTGAGGGTTCTTCTCCAATACGGGAGAGAGAGAGGCCTGGAAAGAGAAGAGGAGAGCAGAGAGGGAACTAATGGCGAGGGGGACCAAAGCTTCACTAAGCTCTTCACGGCACTGGGGTCTGGTTCACTAAGGGGTTCATTCGGAGGATCGTGGCGGCTCGCCGGTATGGGGCTAAACCGGAGGCACGAGGCAGGGAACCGCGCTGGCACCGGCGCTGGCACACGCCGCTTACTGAGGTGGCCGACGGGTTCGCAGAAGGGTAAGGGTCGGATATAGAGGTGGGGCGGCTGACGTTGGACGGAGAGCTCCGGTGACAGGGAGGTGGTCGAAATGGAGGACCGGGGACGGCTGGAATGAGGAGAGAGTAGATATCGAAATCTTAGGGAAGGAGCACGGGCGGGGCTCCGTGCGGTTACGGTTGGAGGATAGGGCAGCGGGGCCATGGGGATGGTGATCGCTGAGTGAGGCTTGGCAGGAGAAGAAGGGACTGGCCATGATGGTTCAGGCGGTGGTTCCCAATGATGTGGCTGGTGGTTTGGGGGACGACGATGGTATGGGTGAAGTCGATGGTCTTTGTCGTGGCAGAGGCGGCTGGGGGTGGCGCTACTGGCCGGAGACAATGGCCAAGCCAGATTAGAATTAGGGTTAGGGTTCACGTTAGGGTTAGATTTGGATTTGGGAATTAGGTTAGAGGTTTGGGATTTGGAGATACGGAATTGGGGATTTGGATTGTGTCGGGGTTATCGACACGGCGAAACGAATTATAACTGTAAAAAAAATAATGGAAAGGAATTACACGGATACGATAAACGGCACGATAGAATTTGATGTTCAGCTATGGTGATTTTGAAAAATTGTGGTTATGGAGAAAAAAGAGAAAAGCTCCTCTATATTTAGGAGTGGAGGTTCCTAACCGGGGAAGGATTAGGAATCATATAGATTAAATCTTCTAGAGATTTAAATCCTTCAAATATAAATTGATCAAATCTTTCCATAAATCAATTCAATATTTTAAAACACAATTATATATATATATATATATATATATATATATATATATATAAATATATATATATATATATATATATATATACGGGTTCGAGCCCCCCTCTGGGCACTGGCTAGGTGGCTTCGGCCATGGGCGCTCCAATGGACAAAAATCGGACACCAAAATACACACACATATACATATATGTGTGTGTGTGTGCATGTGTGTGTGTGTGTGTGTGTATATATATATATATATATATATATATATATATATATATATATATATATATATATATATATATATAACGCCCCAGTCCCAAAATACGTAGGATTGTGTACATAAACATGCCAGTCGTATAATAAATATAAGTAAGTTGTAAATGCAGTATAATCACGGTTAACTAATCCCATCCACAAAATAAAAGAATAAAGATATTATAGAATCAAATATGAAATGTCATCGTTCAAGTTGCTGGATGAAGACAAATCTGTTGACCCAAACTGGATCGCAGTCAACCTGATTTAGATAATTAACACCTGATATCTGATATGATCCAATACGACACATCAAGTTCAAGACAGAACACCACCTATGATCGAATACGACACATCAAGTTTAAGACAGACGTCCTATACAAGCTGTTCCATTGCAAATGTAAGTTGCTCTTAGTTTGTAATTTTTGATTTATTAAGTATAGAAAAATATATACGTTGAGTCGTACTGTGTCATCTCAACCCCTAAACATATTTCTCCAAGCTCCACCATACAAACAAACCAATTCCTGAACCAAACCAAACCAAACCACGCTTATCCGTATAAGGCTTCTGGTCTGAGGCAGACCGAACACGGGCCAAACTCGGTCTAAAGACCAAACTTAGGCCGAACTCAGCCTCCTTAAAATCAGCAACGTAATTCTTAGGGTACCTTGCTGTGAGCTGTCCAACGTTCAAATTTTTGAATATTTTGGGACAGAACTCTGGCCGAACTCTGCCTCCCCTGCCTAGTATAAATATAGCTTAATTTTTCTCATTTCAAATCATCTCTTACTCTCAAGCTTTCAATCTTCTAATCCTTATATTCTCTATGCGTTACTCTTCCAAATCCCCTAGCCATAAAACTTCCTAGCCCCAAGGTGCTCAGTACGATTTAGCTAGAAGTTCTGTGCAAGGTTTGAAAAGCAGTCACTTGGAAAATTCTAAGTTTCGCATCTGCGAAGTTAAAAGTATTCGAGCACTTCAGATTTAAGGCTCGTATATGTAAGAAGTTGGCATACTCTTCGGACTAAAGACACATGTGTACCCTATTTCACAAATAGTGGATTTAAACTCCGAGCAAGAGTTCTCGGGCCTGGCCTAGTCCACCCTGAGGGATATCAGGATATATCGTTGTGTTTGTGTTTGTTCTTCTAAACACTTTTACATTCTGCATTATTACTCTCTGATTATATATTCTCTTAGTAGTTGTTTTCTGGACTTAGCATAGAGTTAATTTTAATTGGTCATTATAGACACAAACTCTATTCACCCCCTTCTAGAGTTGCCTACATGCTACTTCAATTGGTATCAGAGCTCTGGTCTCTTGATAAAGGATGAACACCCTAGAGCTGATCTATGGCAACCACACAACCCATTTACACCAATCACGATGAAGGATAGTCCACCTCTATTTGATGGAATCAACTACACTTACTGGAAGATACGAATAAGTTTTTATCTGAAATCTCTAGACTTTGACTTATGGATCATAGTTACAGATGGTTATAAGAAGCCTGTTAGAATTATAGTTAATGGAAACCTTATAGAGAAACCTCATGACAAATACACTGATCCAGAAAAGAAACAAGCTAGTCTAGATGCTAGGGCTATTATTGCTCTCTTCTGTGCTATAGACATGACTGAATTCAATAGGGTATCTATGTGTACCACTTCACACGAAGTATGGAAGCTTCTGGAGGTGACTCATGAAGGAACCACTCAAGTCAAGGAATCAAAAATCAGTCGGCTAACACAGGATTATGAGGCATTCAAGATGAAGCCAAACTAGACGATCACACAGATGTTCACCAGATTCTTTGACATCGTCAACCCTCTATCTTCCTTCGGTAAGGACTACTCCAACCATGAGAAGATACACAAGGTGCTAAGGGGACTAACGAAGAACTGGAACCCCAAAGCTACGACAATCATCGAAGGCAACGATCTCACAACCATAACTCTGGAGACTCTGATGGGAAAATTAATGATGCATGAGCTCGACCTCAAGGACTTTGAAGAATCTGCTCCAAAGGAAAAAAAGAAATTGCTCTAAGAGTTCATCGTCAAAAGACTGCTCCAGATAAAATAGACGATGATGACTCCGAAGGTGACGATCAAGCGCTCATGGTTCGCAACTTCAAGAAGTTCCTACGATTCAACCGAAGGAAGAAGGAACAATAAAAAGACGACGATAAAGAGCCTACCTGCTACAGTTGTAAGAAGACGGGGAATGTCAAGAAAGACTGCCCTACAACAAAGAAAGGGAGCCGATATAAAAAGTCATACAAGAAGCCATCCTCTCAAAAGTATTCCAACACAATTATCTGGCACGAAAGCGAAGCCAGTGACTTAGAAGAAGACGAGGACACTCCCCAAGATATTACAAATGTTTGCCTAATGGAAATTCTGACAAGGTAACTAATGATCCACTTGATGACTTTACTTTTGATGAACATGGAGATGCTTTCAGTGATTTACTTGAAGATCATAAGAAATTACTTAGTAAATACAAACATACAAAGGATGAGATTAAGACTCATAAAGCTGATACTTATAGACTATCGTGCTTACTTGATAATGTTAAAGACACACCACCCATAAAGAACACTGAGGAGGTATCCAAACTTAAATTAAGCTTACACAATGCTGAATCACGTGTTGAGAAACAAACACATGATCTTACCATACTCAATAAAGAACTTACGGAAGAGAAAAAGAAGTACAATAATGCAGTTGTAAGAATTAGTGCTTTGACTGCCAAATATGATAAAATGTATATTGCCTTTAAAAGATTAGAAATTAGGTTGGCCAAATAGGTTATTCAACCTCAAACTCAGTCTCACGGTCACAGCACATACACGAGACACAAGAATGCTCAACACAAGAGTACACGACATAAGAAAGACACACATACATATGCTGTACACAAATATGCTTTTATGTACACATATTCTTATGCACCATGATAATCACCCACACATAGACCATTATTATCCTACTCCTAACACAAATATGCATGCTATATGTCACTACTGCGATAAATATGGACACACTTCACCACAATGTAGAATCAGAAGTTTAGTTGATTTAAACATATATGCATGGGTACCGAAGACTAACATTTCAGGACCCTCAAGAATTTGGGTATCAAAGTCACATCTACTCGTGGTGTAGGTGGAGCTTCTTTCATCTTTTAGAAGCAAATGGATTCTCGATAGTGGGTGCACGCGACACATAACTGGAAGTGTAAATCTTTTTACAATACTATCGATGAAAAAGGAATGATATGTATTTTTTGGCAATAATCTAAAAGACTATATTATAGGTAACGATACTATTAGTAATCCTCCCTTTCCTGTCATTAAAGATGTCGTTTTAGTAATAGAGTTAAAGCATAACTTGCTCAACATTAGTCATCTTGCTGATAATAGATATGATATTAACTTTGGGAAAAATAAATGCTCTATATATGATAGATCATCTGGAGACATCATTTTTGAAGGGATAAGGGAAGATAACATATATATATATATATTCTCTCTCTCAAAAGATACTAACAATGCAGGAAGATGCCTCTACGCTCACAATGATAAAAGGTTACTATGGCATATGCGTCTTGGATATGCAAAAATGGATAACATATCAAGACTTTCAACTAAGAAGCTAGGAAGAGGACTACTGAATATCCATTCAAAAAGGATACAGTATGTGCCGAATGTGAGAAAAATAAGGCAACAAAATCTTTATTTAAATCCATCAACTCTATAAGTACTACTAGACCCTTGCAACTTCTTCATATGGATTTGTTTGGTCCGAGTAGAGTAGCCAGTCTTGGTGGAAAACTCTACGTATTTGTGATTGTTGATGATTTTTCTCATTTTACTTGGGTTTTCATTCTTTCAAACAAAAGTGATACTATTTCTGTTTTTGAAATTTTTGTTAAAAAGGTAGAAAACGAAAAAGGCTTCATGATTACTCGAATCCGAAGTGATCATGGCGACGAATTCAAAAACTCTGATTTCAAAAAGTTTTATGATTTAAATGGTTTTAATCATGAATTTTCTTGTCCAAGAACTTTCCAACAAAATGGTGTTGTGGCACGGAAGAATAGAACTCTTGGTGATAATATGAGGGATCCCTCAAAATAGAGAAAGGCGGGTAGGGCTTTCGCAAGAGCCTCCCTCCTCTTCTCGGTCAATAATACAATGTTTACAGAGGGTAGAATTTGCAGGGACTGCCGTCGTCCTATTGGGAGTTTTAAATGAAGGTCTGAGCTTCTGAGTCCTGAGAGCGCCAACAGTCAGTCTAGCTCTCGCACTTGCAAGCGGAGGCGCTTGCGAAAGAGGAAAAAAAGCTAATTCAAGGCCGCCTATGAGCCGATCAGACCTTTCATGCACTCGCATTCATCCAGACCAACCTAGCCCATCTAATCTCACAAAAGTTTAGGGAATCTCTGGCTAGAGTCATGTTGAATCAGTTTTCACTTCCGAAATATTTTTGGACAATAGCTGTAAGATAGCATGCCATGTCTTGAATAGGGTTTTGATTCGACCTATTTTTAAAAAAACTCCCTATGAACTTTGGTTTGGTAGAACCCCGACTATTTCTTATTTTAGAGTGTTCGATTGTCGCTGCTTTATTCTGAATACCAAAGACAACTTAGGCAAGTTTGATGCCAAAGTAGACGAAGGTATTTTTCTTGGATATGCTTTCAAGAGTAAAGGATACAGAGTGTTCAACAAGTGCTCCATGATTGTTGAAGAATCTACTAATGTTACTTATGATGAGAATAATAGTACAAGATCTGTTCTTGATGACGACGATGACGTATATATCAAACCAGTAACTTCCAGCCCTGAGGATATAACATCTGGAACTAGTTCTCTGGAAAGCTTACCAAAGAAGTTCCGCTTCACACCTGAACATCCAGAAAACTTGATAATAGGTGAGGTATCAAGAGGAGTAAGTACTCATTTATCTGTTAGAGATTCTATAGCTAGCACTGCTTTTATATCCCAAATAGAACCTAAAAATGTTTTAGAAGATTTTTTTTGATGAATTTTGGATATCTGTAATACAAGAAGAACTCAACCAATTCGAAAGAAATCAGGTTTAGGAACTTGTTCCTAAACCTGCTGACCATTCGATCATTGGTACTCGATGGGTCTTTCGTAACAAAGTTAATAAGGACGGTTCAGTCACACTTAACAAAGTATGTCTCGTAACTCAAGGATACAACTAAGAGGAAGGTATCGACTACGACGAGACTTATGCTCCTGTTGTAAGGTTTGAATCAATCCGCATGCTTTGTGCATTTGCAAATTTAAAAAACTTCAAACTCTTTCAAATGGATGTCAAAAATGCTTTTCTCATTGGTTTTATTAAAGAAGAAGTTTTCGTAAAACAACCACCTGGTTTTAAAAACTATAAATTTCTTGATCATGTTTTCAAGCTTAAGAAAGTTTTTTGTGGCCTCAAACAAGCCCCTCACGCTTGGTATGAATGCCTAAGCACTTTCTTACTTGAAAAATGTTTTTCAAAAGGAAAGATTGACACGACACTTTTTATAAAATCAATTGATGACACAACTCTATTAGTACAAATTTATGTAGATGACATTATCTTTGGGTCTACTAATGAGGCATTATGCCAAGAATTTGCTAAGTGTATGCAAAATGAGTTCGAGATGAGCATGATGGGGGAACTTAACTCCTTTTTTGTATTGCAAGTCAAATAAAACTCACAAGGGGTTTTCATCAGTCAATCAAAGTATACAAAGGACATGCTGAAGAAATTTGATCTTGACAACATCAAACCAATCAACACTCTGATGGCTACAACAACGAAATTAGAACATGATGAAAGCGGCAAACCAATTGACCAACGTAAGTATCGAGGTATAATTGGTAGTTTACTCTATCTAACTGCTAGTCGCCCTGATATAAAGTTTAGTGTTTGCCTATGTACTCGTTATCAAGCCAACCCTAAAGAATCACACGTGAGCGCAGTTAAGCGTATCTTTCGATACCTTAAAGGCCCTGTTACAATGGGCTTGTAGTATCCAAAAACCACATCCTTTGACCTAATTAGTTATTCGGATGCTAATTTTGCTGGATGCAAAGTCGACCGTAAAAGTACCAGCGGCACGTGTCATTTGTGAGGTAAAGCTTTAGTCTCTTGGTTTAGCAAGAAGCAATACTCTATCGTACTATCTACAACCGAAGCTGAATACATAGCTGCAGGACGTTGTTGTGCTCAGATCTTATGGATGAAGCAAACCCTAGCAGACTATAATTTATCTTTTCAGTATATTCCCATATTCTGTGATAATACTAGTGCTATTAACTTGACTGAAAACTCAGTCTGTCATTCATGCACTAAGCATATAGAAATACGATACCACTTTTTAAGAGATCATCAATTACAAAAAGATATTAATCTAGAATTCATTGACACTGATCATCAGCTAGCAAATTTTTATTGCCGAAGAGCATTTCAATATTCTTCATCGAGAATTGGGAATCTTGGATGAAAATGCCATACAATAAAATCAACTATTTTCCAATTTTAGACTATCTTTCTTATTGTTATTATCTTTGTTTCCTCCTGGCTCAAACTGTCTGGAGTTCTGGATCCACATGGACCGAACTCGGGCCGAATTCAGTTTATGACCGAACTTGGGCCGAACTCGGTCTGGTCGGTTCCAGGACCTTCAGCCATTGTAGTCCGTCCGATCTTCTTGATCACCACCCACTTTTTTTTTCTTATTACAGCCGACCCTACTTTATATAAACCCGAATTTTGAACCACTCTCTTCATCTTTCCCCTTTCTCCATCCTCCTTTCTCAAAACCCTAACCCTAGATCTCTCAACTTTAGTGCTCTCTTCCCTCTAAACTCAAGTTTGAAGCTTTTTGAGGATTCTCTTTCGTCTCCATTACTTTTTTTTGAGGTATATTTTTGTAGCTTTCCCTCTCTACTTTTATAATTTTTTACATGGCACTAGACTCTTCTCTAGAGGAAAAAGGAGTAGAAGTGAAGCCGCTTCATCAAATCCTCCTCCTATTGTAGATCCCCCTCACCCTTTATTTAATCCACCTCCTCCTTCCAATGCCGACACCTACAATGCACACATATTTGTTTCGTTAGAAGCTTCTAACGAATGGTATACTGACTTCTGTGCACGTAGTGTGGAGCCAGTACATCCTATTAATTTTACCATCTTTGATGAATTTAACTCTTTAACTTTAAAGACCTTTGTCTTGAAGAACTAGTATCTACCTCTTCAAGAGTTTATCTTAATGCCACAAAAATGTTTTATTGCAATCTCACTCATGATGACCTTAAGATTTATTCTAGGGTAGCTGGTATCGACATTGAGTTCGATGATTTCTACTTGGCTGAGTATTTGTAACTTCCTGAACCCAATACTTGGGAACGCCTTGTCGACGCTCGTGACTTCAAGTTTGTTGAAGGTATCACCTTAGATGTTTTTAAAGACATGATGTGTGCACCCAACCTTCGTGCTCAAAAACTTTGTGCTAAATATCTTAACCAACACTTTTATGAACTTCATCGTATTATATTTTCTTCTATCCTGCCAAAAGCCGGATCTTCTGATGAAGTAACCTACCTAGAGATTTATGCACTGTTTTGTCTGCATTTTACCATCGCATTCAACGTTCCATGCACGATAATGGACTGGATGATTCGTGCTAGAAAGAAGCCTAGAGCACTTGTGTTTGCTATGTACCTACCCATGATCTTTTATGTCTTTAAAATTCCCTTAGAAGGTTGTCAGTTCATAGGAGCTCCCGTTTACCTTTCCAAGACTCGTAGGACTGCTCATGCACCTTTACCTCCTGCTCCTGCTGAGGAAGCATCTTCTGATTCTGATGCCCCTCAACCCGAACTATCTGCTACCCTAGATTCTATTAGAGACATGTTGCATGACCGCTTCCAGTTAGAAGACGATCGTTATGCTCAGCTGGATTATCCGACCACCCTTCAGATGGCCGCCATTAGCAATACTATTTATGACATCCAATTCAACATGGCAAGGCATCCCACTATGAATTTTCCTATGGGTTGGGACCCTTCTCGTGAAGGCCACCGGATTGATGCCCCTTGGGCCATAAGGTATCTGGATCCTGATGCTGCTTTTGTCGACCCTTGTCACTCTGCCAGTGATCCATCGGGTTCTGCCGGTCCATCCCATCCTCCTGCTCCATGATGGTTGTGGTTTACTACTTTATGATGCTGATGCACTCTAGTTATGTTTCTGCTCTTTAGTTTCATTTCATGCACCATGTAGTTTATGTATATTTCAACAGACTGCAAGTTTCACCTGCTGGATTATCAAACTGCTAGTTTATTATTAAGTTTGGTTATGGTTATGTTGTGTGTTTGATCTTTCACTTTGTCTATTTTTATATCCCTTTACGGGGGAGCTATGCACTATTTTGCTAATTGACAAAGTGGAAGAAAATAGCATACTATGTGATATTTTATGTGATATTGTATTGAGATATGATATTGTAGATGAATTGTATCGATCTGCTGTGCTTGGATAAATCTTATGTACTTGGACGAAAATATTCATTTACGGGGGAGCTACTTCATACTTATAAAAGATCTTCTCTCCTTCAACATGTGTCCAGGTATGGATACTGAGACATACAAATTTCATTTTTTCAATTATCAAAATAGATAAGATGGGTGACCAAAACTGGATCGCAGTCAACCTGATTTAGATAATTAACACTTGATATCTGATATGATCCAATACGACACATCAAGATCAAGACAGAACATCACCTATGATCCAATACGACACATCAAGTTTAAGACAGACGTCATCTACAAGTTGTTGTATTACAAATATAATTTTCTCTCAGTCTATAATTTTTGATTTATTGAGTCTAGAAAAATATGTACGTTGAGTCGTACTGTGTCATCTCAACCCCTAAACATATTTCTTCAAGCTCCACCATACAAACAAACCAATTCTTGAACCAAACCAAACCACCCTCACCCATATAAGGCTTCTGGTTTGAGGCCGACCGAACTCGGGCCGAACTCGATCTAAAGACTGAATTCGGGCTCCTTAAAATCAGCAACCTAATTTTTAGGGCCACCTTGCTGCAAGCTGTCCAACGTTTGAATTTTTGAATATTTAGGGACAGAACTTTGGCCGAACTCTGCCTCCCCTGCCTAGTATAAATAGAGCTTGATTCTTCTCATTTCAAATCACCTCTTACTCTCAAGCTTTCATTCTTCTAAGCCTTATATGCTCTAAGCCTTACTCTTCCAAATCCCCTAGCCATACAACTTTGTAGCCCCAAGGTGCTCAGTGCGATTCAACTAGAAGTTCTGTACAAGGTTTGAAAAGAAGTCACTTGAAAAATTCTAAGTTTCGTATCTACAAAGTTGAAAGTATTCGAGCGCTTCAGATTTAAGGCTCGTACCTGTATGAAGTTAGCGTGCTCTTCGGACTAAAGGCACATGTGTTTCCTATTTCAAAAATAGTGGATTTCAACTCCGAGCAAGAGTTCTCGGGCCTTGACTAGTCCTCCACGAGGGATACCAGGATATATTGCTGTGTTTGTATTTGTTCTTCTAAACACTTTTACTTTTCGCATTATTTATAGCACCCAGTTTCTAAAATGAGGGTAATTTTAAAATTTTGTAATTATAATTATTTAATAATGATATTTAAACCATATTATAATTTTTGGTGATTTTTAGTTATTTTAAAAATAATTTAAAACCACGACTTATGATTTTGATGTTTTGTTAGTGCAACCTTAGAGATTACTTAACCTAGGACTAACCATGATCATATGAGCCTAGCCATAGGTTTAGAACATCAAGTTAGGGCTTTTTAGCCTAAGGGGTATTTTGGTAATTTACTAGAAAATTATTAGAATTTTTGGATTTATGTGAATTATTATTATTTAATTATTGTCATGAGAGTCCCTAACCTAGTTTACCCTAATCTAGAGGTTAGCCACTAACCTAGAGATTAAAGGATAGCTAATTATCTCATGGCATTATTTACAAATATCTTAGAATACCTTTATTAGATATTTTCCTTAAAACCCTCAAAATATCATTGCTTTACCTGGAAGTCCTTGCCTTCACCATGAAGGAAGGCAAGAGGATACCCCCTTGCCATGACCAGCCAAGGGCACCCCCTAGCATGCCCCCTTCCTATATAACCCCATCTATTTATTCCCATACAAATTTACATGTTTCAAAACCTAGAAAATCCCCTTTCCATCAAACCTTCATAACTTCTTCAAATTAGCTCTAAATTGACCCAAGTCTTTTGCATTGGGACCCTACAACATTGAGGGTACTAAGGGAGGCTAGCAAGCAAGGACACAATGCTATTTGCAACATCAAGTGAAGAGGACACACCCCCCTATTCTAGGCTTTTCCTTGAGTTTTCACTCAATAGGTAAAGTGCCTCTAAACCTATTAATATTGTGTTTTCTCTTCATGGTTGTATGCATCTAGGTACCATGGACCTATAGGCCAAGTTTGGTAGGATATGAATTTGGTTTGGTGTCCGTATCGGACACGTATCTATGTTTTAATTCTAGTGTTTGGTGAAATGCCACTTAGGAATAAAAGTTAGTGTTTTATAAAACAAATTACATGATTGTGTAGCCATATATATGTAATTTAAAACCCCTACTGACTGAGCACGATTTGGACTTGTGTCCGTGTCCAAAATGGACATGAACCCGCTGCACGACACCCCCGTGCGGCTGCCCTGCTGCTTGACACTGATAGCGGACACGACACTAAATTTTATGACACAAAAATTTACGTACACGAGGGGGCAATGTCTGTCATTAAGCACACAAAATTTTAGGAGAAATTATCGAGTGGTTAGGGAGATATCTCGACTGCACGGGTTTTACACTGCACTGTGCACACACGCACAGAGCAAACTTTGCGCGCGTCGTGTCGTACGAAAACGACACTAGGATACCTCGTATTTTCACTAGTGTGTAGCCCAACACGTGGGCTATACGTGGACATGACCACGAGGCCCCACGTGGCTCGTGTCGTGTCCACGAGACACTTGCATCGCTGCACGACGCTGCGCGTAGCAGTGTGTATCAGTCGAGTTTTCTCGACTGATACGTATCTTGTGTCGTGTCCTGGTGACACGTGGACACTGTTTGCTATTGATTGTAAAAGTACAGAACTGTTTTATGGGAGGACTGAACTTAGACTCACAATACAAACTCGCTTGTACAAAGAAAGCCTAGGGACGAAAACCTAGGTACAGCAATCTAAGTACAATTGTTTATTTTAGATTCTGGGGGGTGACGATAGAGGCTCGGGAAGGCGACGGCAGCCCTGCCTTACTCCTTGGACGATCGGTATGCAGCCTTGACTCCTGTGACGAGATGGTTGGCGTGGACGAAGAAATGCTCTTCCTTCTCTCCTCGTATTGTTCTTCTGGCTTCTCTCTCTCTGGATTGATCTCTGGTTATTGGGGGAGTCTCTCTATGACGGTATATCTCTCTGATCGTCTGTCCTCTTTACAAGGGAATGGCACCTTGCTATTTATAATAGTGGGGTCTCATCATTAGGGTTGCCAATGATTATATCTTAGAGATGGCGGCGGCCTGTGGATTGGTTAATCTAGGCCGTTCATTTTTTATTGTGACGAATCCGAGCCATTGAGTGTAGATTACACCAAATCCCATCAGCAATTAATACTGATTGGAATAAATCTTCCTCGTAATGATCTTCTGATGTCAACGAATAAATTAAATTTATTCTCCTGCCACGTGTCCCAGATTATAGGGATTTGACCCGATCTTTGATTGCAGTAAATTTGAGAAATTAATCGGCTTAGGATACGTGTCTTAGGAGCCACTGTAGGGATCTGAACCATATGACGAGTGAGCCGCATATGATTTTGGGCCGCATACGGTTAGGGCCACGTGTCAGGGCTGCCTGGGTAGTGGCCCCCCTTTGAGCCTTTGAACCACAGGGAGGTAATCATTGTGAGCCGCATAGGGATACATCCGCCTTAGCCGCATGGAAATCGTCCTCTTGAACCGCATGAGAAGTCTTTGCTCGAGCCGCATGAGGCTGTCTTGGCCTGAGCCGCATGGGACAGATTCATTCTGAATCGCATGAGATGTCTTTGCTCGAGCCGCATGAGGCTGTCTTGGCCTGAGCCGCATAGGACGGATTCATTCTGAACCGCATGAGGGGTCTTTACTTGAGCCGTATACGAACGCCCACGTGGCAAGGCCACGTGGCTTTTTTTATGGCTCTTTGGGGGATTTGTGTCAGAGATCTCTCTCTCTTCCCTAGAAGTTTGTCATTATGACAGCATCATAATTTTTTCTTTTTGTGTCAGGACTGTCACTTTTTTATAGTTGTCAGCCGTCAAACAATTAATACGAGGGGGCAGAGAAGAAGACTATCCTGCCACGTGTCTTCGGAGCCGCATGGGATGTCTTGGGCCGCATAGTCCCTCACGCCGTATGACTCTTCGAGCCGCATGGGCTTTCTGAGCCGCATGGGGTTCTTTTGGCCGCATGTGTCATTTTCTTTAACATTTTCCATGCTTCTACAAGACCCCCTTCAAAGTTTTCAATTTGCAAAATTGAAATACTTTGAATAAGAAGCATGGTCGTATTCTTCTGGCCGTATATGAAACCCTGACCGCATAGAGTTATTGGCTGCATAGATTGTTCAGCCGCAGGAATGTCTCATCCGCATAGCTCTTTGCCACGTTATTTGCCACGTATGGCAATCTTTTGCACTTAAATGTTGTTGATTTGCTGTTAGCTTTAAAGACCACTTTTTGGTGCGGGATTCGAGGAGCTTGGCTTCATTTTCGACGGCTTATTTTGATAACCGAAGAGTCGGTCTACGTGTATGCACGGGGATCGAAACGCTTCGCTTTTGTTTATAAATATGGATGACTTTGGCCGGAAGGACTTCTTTACTTTCTCTTTCGTTCACTCTTTTTGCTGTCTTCTCTTTCTGACCTTCTTTGTCCGTCCGTCGAAGCAATGGCTCCTAAGTCTTCTAAAGTCATTTCTGTCGCCGCGAAGGGCAAGAGGGTGACGTCTTCGTCAGCCGTCGAGCCTGAAGTGCCCGAAGTGCCCTCTGATGTTCGTCCTGCTTTCAATGGTAAGGGTTGCATTTGAATCTTGAGTACCCATGGCTCTGCTGCATATTTATGCACAAGCCTCCACCCAAGTTGATGGCAGAGTCGCATATGCTGTATGGGCCGTATGACCTTCTCATACCCGAGCCGCATAGAAAATATCCCATGTTTGAACTGCATGAGAAGGATTTAAGTCCCTAGATAAAAAACTGCATAAAGTCTCCTCTGAACGGAGCTGCATATGTTTCTAGCAGGCTGACCCGTATAGCGTTTTGCGCCGCATGAGCTCTTCTGTTAGAACTGTGTATATTCATCTGATCCGCATAAGCTATCGAGCTAGAGTCGTATGGAACTCCTGTCTGATTTGGGCCGCATGGGACTGCGTTGACTCGAACCGCATAGGCTTCCTCAAAACTGCATCTCTTGAGACCCAATTGGACTGGAGCCGCATAAGGCTTTGTTGACCGCATAGGCTTCCTCGAAACTGCATCTCTTGAGACCCAATTGGACTGGAGCCGCATAAGGCTTTGTTGACCCGAACCGCATAGGCTCGTGGGAGCTTCTTTATCCAGTGATTTTTTTTTTTGCTTTAACCACCTTTTAATCCTGTTTCTCTATGTCCTTTCTTCAGTGAACCTCCCAACCAACCCAGCAGGGGAGCTCCTTGTGGGTTCAGCTCAGTTCGCCGTGGGCGTGCGGCTTGATTACTTAATCCGTCGTATAGTGGATCAGCTTCCCACTAATGAACCTAGGGAGAGGGTGGCTGCCATTAATAACCAACCTTTCCACTTTCTTTGTTCAATGATGAATTCGGAGAAGCTGGATGGAGAATATCTGAAACCGACCTTTCTCTTTGGGGACGCCTTTTCCATAAAGAACTCCCGATTGCTGGATGTCTCAGAGCACTGGGATTTTTCTGTAGATGGAGTAGAGATTCATATCCCCGAGATGGAGCGGCATTATCCTCTCTCATGGTTTAACATGGTACCGTTGGGTAGGACAATGGTGGGCTCCCTGACTCCTACCCAACAGGGAATATTTGTGAGCAACATCCACTACAACAGGTGCACGGGTTTAGTATGTGCGGGCAAGGAATCCGTGAGTCGGACTGTGATGGGGCTGCTCCCTAGCACTTTTGTAAACATGACTGGCCCTAATTTTACCTTCACTCTAGCTGATACTTTTCTGAATCAGCTCACTCGCAAGGGGTCTTATCCCGTAGGCAGGTTGTCGCTGTTGAACTGGATCAACCCCATTCCCACATGGACTAATCTTACCTCGTGGATTTTGAGGAAGTATAGAGAATTCCTTCGAGAAATTGACCTCTACTACGCCGTCAGGGGTACCTGCTACGGGTTGCCCATTAACAAGCCCTTGTTTATGGCTCTATTGGAGCTGTATAATCGGCGTACAGGGACTTTCTTTGCCCCCGGAGGAGAGCTGGGGCTTGCTCTTCATGAGATGAACGCCGTTTCTAGATTTCCGTGGGGAGGTGAAGCTTTTGAAGCATATACACCGACGAACGAAGAATTCGAAGACCTGGATCGACGATTTCCTAGTTTCGTTGTCGTGTACCAAGAACTGTTGTGTCATCATAGCGCCTGCCACCAGATGGCTATCAAGAAAGAAAATAGCTCAGAAGGGAGCGTCCCTCACACCACGGCCTGGATTTTGTATCTTTTTAAATTGCGTCCTTCCGGCCAAGTTTCGTCTCGAACTCCTCGAACCCCGGAGGAGGTGAAGGATATGATGTTGAAGGTCAAGAGGTCGAGGTCTACCAGTGACCTGTTTGGGAGTCGCACTGACTCTATCAGTTACTTCCACTATGGTACCCGGGAGATGTCTGATAAAGCGATCTTAGCTGGGTTTTCGATGGTGTGGCTACGCAATTGTGTAGTCTCGGGCGGCGCGGGTTCTATGGAAAGGATCAGCCGCCATTTCATTCTTCCTGCTGTGAAATTGGTCTTTAAGGTAAGACTGGCGCTCCTCCCGGCCATGGTGTGTAGCATACACCACGGCCTTCACGCATTTTCATCCAAAGTTATTGCTCGTGATGTGTCGATGGACTTTGAACGGATAGAACTACCATACCACTACCACATGGGATGGTTGTTGATGCACTATCGGTCATTGATGAGGTCGGGACCTGATGAAAACGTCACTGATGATGACGCCTTCCTTTTTCGGTATCGTCATCAGCCTTGGGAGCATGATACCATACCGGCCTGTCGGAGGGCGTTGGCAAGAGTTGATGGGCCCGAATTCTTCGTATCTCTTCCTGAATTCACCCCTGGAGAAGTGAGGAGGGTACACGTTGACGGCGTTGATCCTCTCCAACTTTTATCTGAGAAGATGCTTCTTTGGTTACGCAACATCCGTCCCGCGCACCTGGTGTATCGTTACCGGAATAGAGTATACCTGGAGCCTTATCTGTCCAGTAGATTTTCCCGTCAATTTAGGTATAGTCAGTTGTTCCTGGATGGCCCTAGCGCTTGCTTGAGCTTTGAGGGCAGTGTGCTCGATGGCATCCGGGCTTGGCATTATTATAATTCGGCCCATACCCGGGCCAGCTTCTCAATCCGTGATGCCAAGGTGGCAGAAGATATCTTGTATATAGCGGCCCTTTATCATGTTGCAGCGAGCAAGCCTCCTGTCGGGTTTGATATGAATACTAGCTTCATCGCTGGCACCGGTTTGGCTGAGAAGCCAGAAGGGTCCAAGAAGAGGAAGAGGGGGGCGAACAGAGTTCCTGTGCCGGACTCAGAGTCCACTAGGGCGGATGAGGAAGATGACGAACAAGATGCTGATGACTCATCTCATTCTTCGGATGAGGAAGTTGGGAATCAACCCCCTGTCGTGCCGGCTGAAAGGGCCGTGGGTCAATCGTCTACTTTGTCTGACGAGGTGGTCGAGGATCAACCATCTGCGGTACCTGGCCCTTCGCGTAAACGAAGCAGGCGCGTGACAACCGCTGATGACCGAACCTATTCTACGAAGCACGCTGCGGTAAAACGTCGCAGGCTATTTATTGATGAGGTGGACGTTGTCCCTGAGGTGATTTGGGCTTCAGCTGTTTTCTTTCTTCCTTTTCTATGTTATGGCCTAATCATTTGTTTCTTTTGCTTTTTATAGGCGTCGGATGAGCTCGCTCCTCAGGATCGGATTATCGAGGCTGATCCGGTCCTGTCTTATTTAGTCAGTGATGTGTGTACCGCTATTATTGCTGCTGGGGTGCTTCCGGTTGCGGCCGAGGATTCCCACCTTGCTGGGACCTCAACCCAGGGGGATGGGGGCTTTACCGCGCCCGTCCCTAAGACATCCGAACCCCAACATGATGACTTTGTGGGTGGGGAAACTATGCCGGCTGTGAACGAGCCGTCGTCCCCACGCTCTTCCCCTGGTAATACAAATCAAACCATAGCTCGTGAATAAGCCTATGTGTTCTTGTCGTCTTTCCTTTCAGATTATGTCGACTAATGGTTGCTTTGGATGTTCAGATCCCAACCCTTCCTTGCCAGTGATTGATATTGCTGGATCGTACCCTACCGGAGAGGGCCTGACGGAACCTCTCTGTATCGAGGGACCTTCGTCTGGGTCGAGCTTGGGGTCCCAGGTAGCAGTACAGCTGGGAAAAAGGACGATGCCCCCTGTGTCCTCCTCTGCGAATGTAGTTTCGGGGGTCAACCTTTCCTCCCTGCCGAGCATCCAGGCTCTTCGGGCGGCGGAAGAGGAGTTAGCCGCCATTCAAGCATCTTTCCGTACGGAATTTGCTTCCTTGGTGGCGGGTGCAGTAACTTCTGAAGCTGCTCCTCCGGTACCGTCTACCACTCCCCCTCTGACATCGTCCTCTACAGAGTTCTTGGATGACGCGTTACAGGACGTGGTTGCCAGTTTCCATCGCCACCTGAAGAGAGAGATCGAGGCAGCAGTGGAAAGGGGGACTCCCTTTACCCTGGCCCGTCGATGTGCCGGTGGCAAGATTAATATCCTTAAGACACTCCCTGGAGGAGGGGAACTGGCTGTGCTTTTGGAGCCCAAGCTATTAGAAGCTGATCGTCTCGTGGCCCAGTTTCGCTTGTTGCAACAGACTGATTTACCCGCGGTCATAAATCAGGAGCGCAACTTCCTCATTACCACGGTGGAGAAGGTGAGGGCTGCCCGAGAATCGCTCAAGTCGGCTATATTGAAGGACCGTCGGGATCTGACTCGGTTGTATGACCAATGGTGCCGTCGAACTGAAGATTGCACAACTCGGAAAGCGGATGCTTCCCGCGGGGTAACTGATACCCGGGAACAGATCCTCGAGCTCCAGAGAAAACTGGCCTTCTTGGAGTCAGAGCTTGAGGCTGCTCGTATTGAGAAAGAGATTGCTATTCAGGAGACCGACAAGTACAGTAGGGCTTCTGCTAATCTAGAGCTTGCCCTAAAGAAGATGGAGAACAACTGGCAGGCGTATATGCATTTGAATGACGCAGAACAGTTATCCCAAGAGGCCGAGCGTCGAGCTAAGCAGAGGCTTAATCGGGGGACTGCCTTGGTGAAAAACCGTCTCTTGGAGTTGTGTAATGCCGAACTATAGTCGGCCTTTTCTTCTTGTTTTGTCCCTGTTTTCTTTCTTTCTGAAGGGGACATGATCCCGAAATATGTAATGCTTTTTTCTTCCTTCAAATAATGAGTACTTTCAATTCTACCCTTTATTTGTATTGCCTGGTGCGCCTGTGATATTGTGGTGATGTTCTCTCCCGCATAGGGGATATATTTGTGGACCTGTTACCCATGGCGTACCTTGGTTTTAGGTAGAGATAACAAGTTTTGGTCAGGATACCTGAAGCAGCCATGGCAAAGTGGTCATGGGTGCTCTTGGTATTGGGATAAGGAATGCCGTAGAGTAGCTGGGCTCCTGGGGCATGCGGAGATGGTATGTTTGCGCTAAGAAACTTAGCTGAGGATATTTGTGAGCCTATTATCCTTGGCGTACCCTGGTTTAAGATACAGATAATAGAATGGAGGGGAACCGACATACTTGCTCAGAGGTGATGAGGACATGGTGTCACTACCACTTTTCTAGCTTGAGGGTATTTTGGTCATTTTCAAAATTTTAGAATTTAATTTGAATTATTATTATTATTTATAATTAATGTGATTTTTGAGTGATTTTTAGAATAATTGTCTTTGGTGTTTTAGAGACTTTGACTTAAGTTGACCTTGTAGACTAACCTAGTGGCTAACCTAGGTCTTGACTTTGTGATTAGGATTTGAAAACCTAAGTTGACTTAAGTTCTTGAGGATTAACTCATTGGGATTAATTTGGTGAAATTAGGAGCTAGTTTGATATAGAAATGGCTTGTGAAGTCACAAGTCATTTTATGACTAATAGGCTTAATGGCCCATAGCCCACACCCATTGAACCAAGCCCTAACCCTAGGAATTCTGAATAGCCTCTATGGTCAGCCCCTCCCCTATTTATATGCTCTTAAAACTAGGGTTGCCTCTTTAGGAAACTTGCCATTTGGAAGAGGTGAGTCCCCAACTTTGTAAATCCTTAGAAAATCCATTTCTTCTCCAAATTTCTTCAAATAAATTGCAATAGGACCTAAATCCTTTGTTCTTGCTGTTGGTAATAAGTTTTGACAGGAAGGAATCAATTTGGAGAGCTTTTGGTGGTTTGAGGGATCCTTCTCTTTGGGGCTTTTGAGAGCTTGTACACCTATAGGTATAATCCTATCTATTGCTCTTAAATCCAGTTAAAAATCATTTTAGGGATGCCCTAGCCCTCACCTAACAGTAGGATAGGCTAGCCCTCGAATTTGGACCCATTTCGTGTCCGTATCGGACACGTATCAACGTGTCTAGGTTAGTGTACGACGAAATGCCTCAAAGGGCATTTCGATCGATTTTTGTGATTTTGTTTGAATGGAAAAATCCATTTTAGGCTCACTTATACATTTCTTGGACACTGAGCACGTTTTCGTGTCGGGTTGGGGCGACACGAGCGCGTGGACACGCAGTCGTGCACACGCGCGCAGGGGCAGTTTTTCTCCCCTGCTGCTCGTGCACGATTTCTCTGTGCACAGGGGGTTTCGACCTTTGATTTTTGACATAGGGCTTGTGTCAATGACTGACACGAGGCTCATAAAGTTTTACGAGTCCTCGTGTCGTGTCGGACACGTATTTTCGTGTGCACAGTGCGTGTACTGTGTGCGTGTGTGTGCTGTGTTTATATTCTTGTGTTTTAATCATTTTAAATGATGTTTAATGAATGTTTAGGTCCTAAATATGATGTGTAATCCCTGTTTGCATTAGGTTACATGTTAGTTAAAGTTTTGTTTAGAGATTTGTTTCGAACAGGGGTTTGGGGGTTAAATTATAATACATCACTGATACATGCAATCCCAGTTTTTCTAAACCATATTAATTTCCCTTTTGTGTTATGTTCAATTGATTTTTGGATCCCTACATGTTACATACCATGTTAGCTAGGTAATTGGCATTCAAGTTGGCTTTTGGAATGTGTAAAATGGGATTTTGTATTCAAGATTGGATCAACACTTATGAACTGAACCTTACCTTCCTTGAACCTGAGAATAGTTTATGTATTCATTGATTTCCATTCCCTTTTTGCATTTGATTACTGAGTTCCAGATATTGTCTCCCATTTCATACTTGATGTTTAATTGTTAAGAATGGTGGTGTATTGACTGATTTTTAAACTGTTAATGTATAAACCTGGGATGTCTTCCTATCAACTGAAAACTAAGTTTTGATTCATGAATTATGTCAAAAACCTGGGAATAGCTTAAACCATATTAATTAGACCGATAACTGCTATGGAATGGTGTTCACAGTTTGTTCAAATCTGAGAATGGTAGGAAAGAACCTGATGCTATTCCTTTTAACTGATTTCATTTTTATTGTTGCAATGTGCTCATCTCAGGAAACTGAGATTTGTTTCCTTAGTTAACTTTGTGAATGGTTCACTTGAATTGATTTCCTTTCTTTTTATATTAACTGTAAACTGTGTGATTCATTATTATAACCTGGAATTTGATGTCCTTACATCCATGTGTAACCTGAGATTTGACAGGGAGGTTGAGGGTTGAATACCACATTTCCTGTTTTTGGCATTGTTGTATTAGGCTTAAATTGTTTCCTGTTTGAGGAAACTGAGATTAGTTCCAAGTTTCCATTTAACCTGAGCATTGTGGACATGAGTCACATTATATGGTTCAATATTCTTCTTTTAACTGTCATGAGATAAACTGAGTTTTGAATCTCTAATGTTGGACTGAAATGGTGGGTTCATGCCTCACTGCCATGGGGGAAAGGTTAGCTTATAACCCGAGACTGAAACTGGGATTGCTTCCCCTCCTTTCAACTATTGAACTGAGTTTGAAAATCTGAGATTAAGGGTTAAACTGTGTATTGTTTTGGGTGACTGTTTTGAGCTCTGAAATGATATAGGGTTATGTATTCACATGGGTGAGTGTTTGAACTATTGTTTACCTCTCTAAAATCTGAGTTTAAAACTGAAATATGTGAATGCAATATTGTACTCAACCTGGATATTTGTTGGACATTATGGAACTGGTTCCTTCACATGCTACACCACACTCACATGCATGTATCACTCACCCTAACACTCTACCATGTCACCTACACATATGCCTTGTACTTGAGTGTCCCCCTCTCTCTCTTTTCCTATGTATTATATATATGGTGTTGTGATATGATATGTATATGAAATATGGGATACCATATGACATGTATTGTATATATAATATATTATGTGACTAAGGCATGGCTTGGCATGGTGTTGCCTAGTTTAGTCATGGTATAGCCTAGAATAGTTTGGTTAGACCTAGATTAGACTAGTTGACCTAGTTTAGACTTGGTTGACCTAGTTTGACTTCTAGGGTTGACCAGAGTTGACCAAGAGTTGACTTTGGTCTAGATTGACCTAGTTTCATGTAGAATGCACTAATTTGCATTGTATTATCATTTTGGACTTGTTGTGACTCGTACTGTTCTAAATAGGAGCCAGACACCACTCCTCGGACAGTACTTTCATCTCGGACTTTCAGATAGCATGCGAGTACATTCTCTGATCTTTTTATACCTGTCTGGATATATTCATGCTCTAGATTACTCTACATGATGCTGACACGTATCTTCACGGATTAGTACTATATGGATCCCTTCCTGAGATATTATCCCTCTACGGGTGCATCGGGTATTACATATTCATGTACTTTATCATGTGCATCACGTACTCCTTGTACTCGTACTAGTTCATGTTTTTACATGTTCTCATGTGCTTTTATGTGCCTCATGTACTACTCATTACATGAGTTCACGTATCTTAGTTGTATTCATGTGCTTATAACGTAACTTGAATGGATCCTTGTGTACTGATTGGGGCGGGTTGAGTAGAATTGGTTATGTGAACACTATCCCAGAAGCTGTATAAATGTGCCTCCTTATTTGTATTCATGTGCCCCTCAGCCGTTTACATAACCATATTGTACTCTAAATCACGTAGTCACTTACAGTCTTTTCTATCATATATCTATTTCCAGTTACAAAATATCTCCTATTTTACTTGTACTTCTATTCAGCACTTCCTGTATTTTACTCTATTGCAATGATTTATACTCCTAACCTGATATGAACTGTTGAGAGATATATGCTCATTCCCGTCCTGACTGGACCTGTTGAAATATTACAGAGGACGAGGCTGAGGCGTTCTGCCCTACTTACTACGGTGCCATACTAGATGACTGCCCAGATTTGGACCAGCAGCAGGATCCATTAGCTGTAGACGACGCTCCATTAGTTTAGGATTGTCTTACTTTTTGGGATTATTGTACTAGACTTTGAGATATTCTGAGATGTATTTATTTTTAGACACTTAGAACTCCGGATTGTATCTCTGTGATTCTCTGTTCTGGATATTGTTATCTTTCATTATCAATCTATCTTACCTGTTCTACCTTAGCTGTGGTTGAGTTATATTTCTGTTATGTCACCCCCATTCGGGGAGTATAACTGTTATTACCTTCAATTGTTAGATGTTGTGACCTAGGACAGATTTCTACCGCCGACACTGCGGCGTAGGCTGGACGTACCCACGTCTCGTGCCCTTACTCTAGGGTGCGGGTCGTGACACATGGCAAGCAGGAAGGTTTTTTAGACGTAGAGTTTTCCTACTCAGAGGTAACGAGTACATGGCAGGAGTGAACTCGACGGAGGGTATTAGAGGACATTTGTGGTCAACAGAGGACATTTGTGGTCAACAGAGGACATTTGTGGACCCATTACCCTTGGCGTACTCCGGTTGTGGGTACAGATAATAGGTCGAAAGGGGATCATCATACTTACTTTGAGGTAATGAGGACATGGCAAGTATGAAGGTTTCTTCGACGGAGCCTTCCCATTCAGAGGTAATGAGGACATGGCAGGAGTGGGCTCAATGAAGGAGGGCACATAGAACGACTCAGAGGTAATGAGGACATGGAAGTTCTATGTAAGGGGTGATTTGTTTTTGGCGGAAGTGGAACGACTCAGAGGTAATGAGGACATGGCCGTTTTGGAAATTTGTGGATCGATTACCCATTTTTGTGCACTGAAAGTACGGGTATTGGATCATGGGAGGATCTCCTCCCAGGAAGAAAGTTCAGAGGTATGATCATACATGACTTACTATCTGAAAGAGTGACCGGGATGTGAGTTCAGAGGCACCAGCGGGTACATGACTCGATATTTGTGAAAGTGTGAGTTCAGTGGCACCAGCGGGCACATGACTCGATAATCTGGGATGTTGTGGATGTGAGTTCAGCGGCACGAGAGGGTATATGACTCGAGAATCTAGAGAATGGTGAGTGTGAGTTCAGCGGTACCGATGGGTACATGACTCAATGATCTGGGAAAATTGTATGGGTGAGTTCAGCGGTACCAACGGGCACATGACTCAGAAATTTAGAGAATGGTGAGTGTGAGTTCAGCAGTACCGATGGGTACGTGACCCAATGACCTGGAGAATGTCGTTTAGACATAATATTTCTTCAGGAACTTGCCGTTGACGGACAACATGAGCAAGTCTCCGTTTTGTTTTGCGAGGCGGTAAGCACCGTTAGAGAATACTGTCTCAATGATAAATGGGCCTTCCCACTTTGGCTGGAATTTGCCGGCGGTCTTGTGAGTCATGACCATTGACCTCCGGACTGCCAAGACGAGATCGCCCACCTGGAATGTTCTGATTTTGACCTTCTTGTTGAAGGCCCCAGAGATGCGTACTTGGTATAGCTCAATCCTTTGCTGAGCTAGAAGGCGCTTTTCATCTAAGGCCTCCAACTCTTGTAGTCGACGTCGGTAGTTGTCATCCGTCGTCAATTGATAAGTGAGGGTGACGCAGAGTGAGGGTATTTGAGTCTCTAATAGGAGAACTGCCTCACTCCCGTATACTAGAGAGAATGGTGTATTCCCGGTGGCTGTTCGAACTATGGTGCGATAAGCCCATAAGCATTCGTCGAGCTTCTCGTTCCAGTCGCGCTTGTTGGAGGAAACAAACTTCTTGAGGAGTTTGATGATTATTTTGTTGAATACCTCTGCCAACCCGTTCGCTGTCGGGTTGTATGGTGTCGAAGCAATATTCTGAATACGGTGCTTATCGCAAAACCGATAGAAAGCGTGGCTTGCAAACTGCGAACCATTATCATGGATGATCCTTCGCGGCAGTCCAAAGCGGTAGATGACGTGATGCTTAAGGAAGCTGATCATGTTTAAAGTCTTGACTTCTGCGAGCGGGATAGCCTCCGTCCATTTGGAGAAGTAATCAGTGATCGCGAGTATGAAGCGATGTCCTCGGGAGGAAGGTGGTGTGATTGGACCGATGATATCCATTCCCCATGCTTCGAATGGCCATGACGCCACTGTCGGATGTAGAAATTCGGACGATTGGTGAATGAAGTCTGCGTGGACTTGACATGCTTTGCATTTTCTAGCATAATCTATCGCATCTGCCACCATCGTGGGCCAATAGTAGCCCATTCGTCGAAGACGATCCTGCAATTTAGGACCGGGCTGGTGGGTCCCGCAGACACCGTCATGAGCTTCTCGTACGGCTTTTTTGGCTTCCGCGTTTGACAGACACCGAAGCAGTAATCCGTCGTAGGAGCGGCGATACAGCATTTTCATCTCTGTATCGTAGAAAAATCTGAGAGAACGCCGTCTGATGGAAGTGGCTTCCTTTGGGTTCTCGGGCAGGATGACATAGACGACGAAGTCGATGAATGGTTGTCTCCAATCTGGGGCATCATCGATCGTCTGGGCGGAATAACTCGCCACGAATTGCATATTGTTCTTGGGACAGACCAGTTCGTGGCCTATCACATCCACTGATTGGCGATCATAATTCGGAACTGCTAGGGAAGCGGCAAGACCAGCTAGGGCATCAGCTTCGATATTTCAGAGTCTGGGGACATGTTCGATGAAGAACCCCTCGAATGACGAAATGATGTCAATTGCTATTTGGTGATAAGGGATCATGTCTTCGTGGTGGACCTCGTATGAGCTCCGGATCTGGTTGACGATTAGTTAGGAATTGCCGTATGCTTCAAGGTATTCTACCCCCAGCTCTCTTGCAAGTTGGAGGCCAATGACCAGAGCGTTGTACTCGGCCACATTGTTAGAGCAGGGCTCGGTGAGGGAATAAGCACGGTTAATCACCAATCCGGAAGGGGAGATCAGTACTACCCCGACTCCGACAACTATATTGCCTTTAGGTCCGGTCCTCGAAGCACCGTCGAAGAACATTCGCCATATATTATCGTGAGAGGTTGCATGCGAGTTGGCGACCTCATCTGGGATCTCTTCATATATTCTGGAGGACTTCGATCCTGGATGGGCTGCTAAGAAGTCCGCCAGGGCTTGACCTTTGACTGCCTTTTGTGGGACGAAGATCATATGATAAAGGGACAACAATATTGCCTATGTAGCGAGTCGAGAGCTGAGTGCCCCTGGTTTAGTCATGAGGACCCTGAGAGAGTTGACTCGTGAGATCACATGTATCGTTTGTCCGGTGACATAGTGTCGCATTTTCTGAATGGCGAACACCAGGGCGAGGCATTCCTTCTTTACAGCGGTGTATCGACGCTCTGGCCCAATCATCATTCGGCTGAGGTAGTATATGGCTTGCTCATGGCCTGTATCGTTGTTTTGTACGAGCAGAGTCCCGAGGGAATGTTCTATTGCTCATACATAGAGCAGGAATGGTTTTCCAGGAACCGGGGCTACCAAAACTGGAGGATTTGACAAATATTCTTTGATGCTGTCGAAAGCACGCTGACATTCCTCGTCCCATACGAATGAGACTCCTTTCTTCATGAGATGCGTGAATGGTCGGCATCGCCCGGAGAGGTTAGAAATGAACCTCCTGATGTAAGCTAGCCTTCCTTGAAGGCCTCTGAGTTCGCGGAGATTTCTCGGGGGACCCATCTCCATGATTGCTTTCGTCTTCTCAAGGTCTACATGGATACCTTGTGCCGTGATGATGTATCCCAAGAACTTGTCGCTGGATACGCCCAGAAAGGACTTCGTAGGGTTCATTTTCAAATTGTGCGCTCGCATTAGGTCGAATACCGTCTTTAGATCCTGCAGATGGTCTCCCTTGCAGCGACTCTTAACGGCTATATCGTCAACATAGCACTCCACTGTTTTGCGTAAGTGGTCTCTGAAGATGATGCTCATGGCTCTTTGATATGTGGTGCCAGCATTCTTTAAACCGAAAGGCATAACTGTGTAGCAGTATGTGCCAATCGGTGTTCGAAATGAAGTATACTTTTTGTCATCAGGAGACATCTTCATTTGGTTGTACCCCGAGAAGCCATCCATGAATGACATACGTTCAAAACCGCAGGTATTGTCAATCATGATGTCTGTGATAGGAAGGGGGAACTCATCTTTGGGGCATGCCTCGTTCAGATTGCGGAAGTCGATGCAGATTTGAATCTTCCCATTCTTCTTGAGGACGGGTACTATATTGGCGACCCAATCGGGATGTTGCTCCTCACGAATGAAGCCGCTGGCTATCGGTTTGTTGACTTTGGCTTCGATCGCGTCCATGATGCCTGGGTGGAAGCATCGCTGTTGTTGCTTGACTGGCTTCGCATCCGACCGAATGTTGAGTTTGTGAAGAGCAATGTCGGGATTTAACCCTGGCATGTCTTCATAGCTCCAGGCGAACACATCAATGTATTCTCTGACAAGTTCTAGCAGCGACTCCCGCTCTTCGTCTGTTAGGCTTTTACTGACGAAAATTGGTTTTGGAGAAGATTCGCTGCCGAGATCCACTTGTATGACCTCATCTTCAGTAGAAGGTTCTCTTAGTTCGAACCATTTTTCCTATTGTGCATCCAATTGCTGGGCCTACGGCTCTAGCTCGAGGATCTCGGGGATGTCTTCGTCTTCTTCGTAAGCGTCGGCGAATGCCATGTTGACTGACATGACTTGTCTGAACACATCTTCGATGCTGGCATCCGAGTCAGAAGTTGGTGACCCGGTTGAATGTGACTGCCAATCACATTCTTCATCTGAACTCTCAGGAGTCGTAGTAGGCGTTACATACCCTAACCCGCATCGAGTTTTGCTATAGTAGTCCCGTGGTTTGCCCGTCGGGACCGACGGCTTCAAAGGCAATCGTCGCCCAGTACCGTAGTTCAAACCTGGCATCGTCTCCAGGTCATACCCCTGTTTCTGTATAAGATATTTGGATTGGAGGCTATAAAGATACAGAGGCAGTCTTCCGGCATCTGATCCGAGGTCGGCTTCCTCTATGGTGAAGGGATGCGGGTTGTTCGTCCGGCCGAAGATGATCGAATGATCTCCTCCCTCGATTATTCGGTAAGCATCTTCTACTGGAGTAAGCTGGATCGCTGTGTACACATTTGTCACTTGTGTGTGTAGGTGAGTGCCTATACCGTGTTCCATAGCATACATTGTACATAGCTTATTGAGCTCGGTGTAGTTCAAAGATAACCCTTTATTCATGAAGTAAGGTGTCTTTTCTAGGGGGATTACATCATCAGCGGAGGGAACATCAGTATGGGCAGCCACGTACTTGGCTAACTCTGGTTCCTCTTCGGCTACCCCCTGTGTGAATGAAGACTGAGAGGACGTCCTGGGAAGCTTGATTGTCAGTGGTTCAGTTGATGGAGCAGAACGTGGAGTTGTTGGCAGACTAGTGACCCCCAGCTTGGTGCTCGATGTGGAGCGAGGAGTGGCTGGTTCGCTGGAAGTGTCAGACCTTGCATCGGGGTGACGACCCTTCTTGTAAAGGCGTATCGTCAGTGGCCTATCGGAAGGATTGAGCTTCTCCGTTTGGGGTTGACTGACTCTCGGCAGTCTGATCGTCAGTGGCCCCGTTGTGGGTCTCAGCACTTGGCCGGACCTTGGCAGCCGGATTATCATCTGCTCTTCCTGCGCCGAGAGGCTGATCGCATCCTTCCGCAGAGTGGCAGTAAGGGGTGCGGACTTGCCCGGTTTGCGAGCTTGGAGGTGAATCGTCAGAGGTCCTTCTGATCCCTTGGCCGTTTCGGTACTAGCTTGTTCATTTCCTTCATCAAGGTGCCTCTTCGACTTTTCGTATAGGCAGGAGTCCGAGTAGTAAGATTCTACCCCTTTGAAGGGATCGATGTCAGCAAATTCCGTCTTTACAAAGCCGTGTTTGTTGACATATTTGAAGCACTGGTGTAGCATGGAAGGTACGATCATGTAATCGTGTATCCATGGGCACCCCAAGAGGATGTTGTAAGAAGTGTCTGTATCTATGACGTAGCAGGTGACTTCGGATTGGAGGTCGCCAATTTGACACTTCAGACGAATCTTCCCAATAGGGTAGCTCCTGCCCGAATTGAAACCGCTGATGGCGGTGCTTGTAGGCGTCAGGCGATGCATTAGGATGTGGAGATGATGTAGCAGACCCTTCGGGATGATGCTTATGGAAGAGCCAGGATCTATATGCATCGATCCACTTTCACGTCGCCGATGTATCCTATGTAGTATAGCGGGCGATCGTGTAGGTTGGTTTTGATGAGCATGTCCTGCGAAGTGAAGACGATATTGGGCATTGCTCCCATGCAGGCACTATCTTGGAGATCCACGGGTGAGTCCTCCCCGGTGAGGTTAGATTGAGCCAGATAGACATCGGCATTTTGGAGTGCTTCGCTCAACGCAATACGAACGTCCTTGGAGAGCATTAGGAGTTCGTATAGTGACAACTTGGCCGGTGTGTTAGCCAATTGTGCTAAGATGTCAAAGTTATAGGGCCTTTCTAGCGCTTGTGCTGCCTCCTTTCGGAGGGATTTGTCGAAGCGAGTCTCCCTCGGCCTAGGCTTGTCGGTCGTCGAAGGCTGAGCCGGTCCCGGAGCATCAGTTGTAGCGGGTTGATAATTTTCAGCTGGATTGTCAAACACAGGTTGGGATTGTGCTCCGGACCGCGTGACGACGGCTGTAGCTTCCTCGTTGTCTGCCGAGATTGTGTGGCAGGTCCTGACTTTTCCACTTTTCTTTTTGTCGGTGAAAGATAGTGTGGGCCGAGTCACTTCTGACACCAAGTCTGGATGGATCCACATGACCTCCCCTCGTGATGTGGTAAGGGGTACTAGACCGGCAGCCTGCTCTCGGGGAGGTGGAAGATTGGTAATCTCCATTGTCGCTAGAGGGACGGGGACCACCCCATCTTGAGTCTCCGTCGGAGGGAAGCTGCCGAATTATACGGACACCATATTGGCCGCCACGGTTACCTCTTCGAAATCGATGGCCAGAGCGTTCGAATCGATGAGGTTCTGGATGTACCGTTTCAGCTGGTAGCAATCGTATGTAGCATGATAGACATAGCGATGATAATGGCAGTACTTTGGATTCTCCATCTCTGTCGGCCGTGGTTCCCGTCTTGGTGGAGGGAGCTGAATTCTGTCCCCTTGTATGAGCATGTCCAAGATGGGCTTGACGTGACCGTCTTCGAAGAAGTAAGTGATTTGCGGCCATTGTTTGTCTGCGGGCTTCGGCTCAGGTTTTTATGCTGTATCGGCCACCATAGCCTGCTTTCCCTTGCTGTCCCGATTGTTGGAGGGGCTACCCCTATTATCGTTGTTGGGACGCTTGCCCTTATTTTCTCCTTCCGAGATGTGCAATCCCAGTTGGCGAGCCTTCTTCAGTCGTTCTTCGGCGCTTGTGGCGCTGATGATGAACGTCTTCCAATCTTTGAATTGACTTTCGCCCATCCAGAGACTGATCGTTGGAAGCAGTCTCTTTTGGCAAATTTCAATTAAAGAGGAATCTGGATTTCCGGAGGGCAGCTTCATGGCGGTTTGGCGGAACTGCTCAATGTAGTTCCTTGTCAATTCCTTCTCCCCTTGGACGACATCCATGAGAGTGGACATAGTGACGTCCTATCCTACTTCGTAGAATCACTCCAAGAACAGGCGCTTGAAGCCGGCGAAGGAGTGGATGCAGTTGTCCGACAGATTACGATACCAGTCGAAAGCGACTCCTTCCAATGCCCCAATGAATAATCGCACGAGGATAGCATCATCATGGGGCAGATGGTCGGTGGTGACCTCAAAGTAAGTGATGTACCGACTTGCTGAGGCCTTGCCATCATACGGGTTGATATTGAATGGCTTATATTTTGGTGGAAATGGAACATCCCTCCATTCGGCAGGGTATGGTTGCCGTATTCTGAGGTCTTGAGCATTTTTTCGGGCATGGAACATGGCTCGGAGCTTCTGGACCTCTCTTCTTACTTCTTGGTCCTCATCTGTCGCGGTAGGGGCTGTTATTTCGGAAGGATTATTGCCCGGGTTTGGAACCGCTGAGTTCGAGTCTGCATTGACCGCGGGACCCGTGCTTGTTTGGCCAGGCGTTCCTCCTTGCAGAGTTGGAAGAGCATCTTTGATTTCATCTACAGACTTGACCAAGGCCTGCAGTATAGCCTCTAAAGTGTCGATGCGTTTGCGATCGCTGGAACCACCTTGGTTGCTGTCCGTCATGAACACCGTCTTTACATGAGGAGTGATGGAAGGAACGGTGGAGGATGTCCCCTCCGAGTCATTCCCATACACCGAGAAGTCATCGGGGTAGGTAGAAATATTCTCTTCGGGCTCGGACTCGGAGGGAACGGTATCCCCAGCCTCAGATCTTGCTTCGTCCTGAGAGTCATGGATGTCCTTGGGGACATCAGCGTCTGTTGTTCCTGATGGGGGAGTTATTTTCCTGGGCTCGGCTCCTTGAAACATCGGATTATTATGGATGTTCGGAGGAGTGCTACCCCCAGTTCCCACGACCCCCAGCGATATAGATGATGAATTTCCCCTTGCAGCATATTTCGTCTTTGAACGGGTGTGTTGGAATATTCCGATGGAGGACAGCCGTTTAGACGATAGTTTCTTAGCTGTAGTGGTTGATATTTTGGGGCTGAAGATGCTTGTCTTCTTCCCTCTCCCCTCGGTAGGGACTTTCTGAGTGGAATTGCAGGAGACAACAGGAGGTGTCTCGTCTTCGGAGCTCGGATGCTGTAGTCTTTGGAAGACGGACGGCCGGTCTTCCATTGTTGCCGCGTTGTTGCAACAGCAGTTGACGATGATTTGGGTGCAGTGATGTCCAAACGAGGACTCTTTGCACGCCGAGGCTCCTTCTCTTTCCTTGTGCTTGTGGAGGATCGCCTCACGCAGGTCAGAGGAACCACTCTGTCTGTTCGTCGCCGGGGGCTGGACTCGAGCGGTTCTATACAACTTCCCATCAGAGGCCCGTGTGAAAGTCAACGGGACGCCCCGATAGTCAGAGGTTGGGACAGCTGACTGGGCTTGATGAGCCCGTGCTGCCCTAGACTTCTTCCTTTTAGCACTTGTGGGTGCGTAATAGGAGGAGTCCAAGTTGAATACCACAGAGTCTGGCTTATCATCCAGAGAACCATCAGGGTCAGGACCGCATGAGAGACGGTCGAAGACTGATCGAGAGAAGTGTGGGATGGACGCTATGCGGCTAGAATTGGGTACCGTACAGGCTGTCTGCATGCGGTTGTCTTCTGCTGTCGGATGAGTTATTTTTATGCGGCTAGGAGTCACGACCGTGCAGGCTGGCCGCATGCGGTTGGCAATTGTGGCCGCATAGGTTTTTTGCAAGCGATTGACTTTCTTAGCCGTATGAGTTTCATCCATATGGTTGGCAGCTGTAGCCGCATAAGCTATGCGGCTGACAGATGTGGCCGCATGAGTTTTCTTTACGCGGCCGGCGGATGTAGCCGCATGAGCTTCCTCCCTGCGGCTAATACCCTTATGCGGCTCGGATCGTATAGAGTTCCTCTTTGCCCCTGCAAGTCCAGCATCATAGTGTTTTCTTCTGCCGAACTTGGGGACAGCAGAGTTATCTACGGTCTGAAGTGGGGCCGCAGGAGAGTCTTTCTCACCGTCTTGAGCAACAGAGGATATCCCATCGAGGGCTTGGGGAGGAACGAATGATTTTGGCCTCCACTCTTTGCGAGCCTTCGTGCCGCGGGTGTGCTTCTGGACCGGGCCAGCGCTTCCTTCGGAGAGCATCTCTTCAAACGCCTGTTGGTCGAAGCGGACGACCATCTTTTGTTGCGTGGAGCCAAGTTTGGCTGCATTCGATTGCGTCACCAACTCCTCAGCCGTGGAGAAGTTTGTCCCCAGCAGAGTCGCCATCGTGTTTGCCATTGATTGTAAAAGTACAGAACAGTTTTATGGGAGGACTGAACTTAGACTCATAATACAAACTTGCTTGTACAAAGAAAGCCTAGGGACGAAAACCTAGGTACAACAATCTAAGTACAATTGTTTATTTTAGATTCTGGGAGGTGACGATAGAGGCTCGGGAAGGCGACGGCAGCCCTGCCTTACTTCTTGGACGATCGGTATGCAGCCTTAACTCCTGTGATGAGATGGTTGGCGTGGATGAAGAAATGCTCTTCCTGCACTCCTCGTATTGCTCTTCTGGCTTCTCTCTCTCTGGATTGATCTCTGGTTATTGGGGGAGTCGCTCTATGACGGTATATCTCTTTGATCGTCTGTCCTCTTTATATGGGAATGGCACCTTGCTATTTATAATAGTGGGGTCTCATCATTAGGGTTGCCAATGATTACATCTTGGAGATGGCGGCGGCCTGTGGATTGGTTAATCTAGGCCGTTCGTTTTTTATTGTGACGAATCCGAGCCATTGAGTGTAGATTATACCAAATCCCATCAGCAATTAATGCTGATTGGAATAAATCTTCCTCGTAATGATCTTCTGATGTCAACGAATAAATTAAATTTATTCTCCTGCCACGTGTCCCAGATTATGGGGATTTGACCCGATCTTTGATTGCAGTAAATCTGAGAAATTAATCGGCTTAGGATACGTGTCTTAGGAGCCACTGTAGGGATCTGAACCACATGACGAGTGAGCCGCATATGATTTTGGGCTGCATACGGTTAGGGCCATGTGTCAGGGCTGTCTGGGTAGTACCCCCCCTTGAGCCTTTGAACCACATGGAGGTAATCATTGTGAGCCGCATAGGGATACATCTGCCTGAGCCGCATGGAAATGGTCCTCATGAACCGCATGAGAAGTCTTTGCTCGAGCCGCATGAGGCTGTCTTGGCCTGAGCCGCATGGGACAGATTCATTCTGAACCGCATGAGAAGTCTTTGCTCGAGCCGCATGAGGCTGTCTTGGCCTGAGCTGCATAGGACGGATTCATTCTAAACCGCATGAGGGGTCTTTACTTGAGCCGCATACGAACGCCCACGTGGCAAGGCCACGTGGCTTTTTTTATGGCTCTTTGGGGGATTTGTGTCAGAGATCTCTCTCTCTTCCCTAGAAGTCTGTCATTATGACAGCGTCATAATTTCTTCTTTTTGTGTCAGGACTGTCACTTTTTCAGAGTTGTCAGCCGTCAAACAATTAATACGAGGGGGCAGAGAAGAGGACTATCCTGCCACGTGTCTTCGGAGCCGCATGGGATGTCTTGGGCCACATAGTCCCTCACGCCGCATGACTCTTCGAGCCGTATGGGCTTTCTGAGCCGCATGGGGTTCTTTTGGCCGCATGGGTCATTTTCTTTCACATTTTTCATGCTTCTACAGACACGAGACAGACACTGGAACACGTAGCCTGACCCTAGGCGAACCTGGACACGTGACCACGAGACACGTGGATGTGTGTGTCGTGTCCCACACACACGTGAACCCGTGCACGACGCTGTGACACTGCACAGTGTCTGAAGCTTACCCGATTTGGGTTTTTGACTCTTGGATACGTTGTGTCATGTCGTGGTGGACTCCTAGGGACCCCTACGACACGTATACATATGGGGGCACGATTACCAACCATTAGATTAGAGTATTAGCTAGGTTTTTGGCCTTGATTTGGGTTTTCCCCCAATTTACCTACACTGCACAGTATTTCTATATTTCTAGTATTTTCCCAGTTTTCAAAAGTGGATTTTGAATCGATTTTTATGTATATATATGTGTATTTACGTGTATATATACTGTATATGTATGTATATATGTATATGAGAGTGTGGGTATATGTGTATGTGTATGTGAGTGTATATATGTATATATATGTATGTATAGGTGAGTGTATATATGTATGTAATGTGTGTGTGTGTTTGTGCCTCTGTTCTCAGAATTCTGAGAACCACCCCCCCTCTCACTGTGACACACACACACCACTACCCCAGCCCTCTAACCCTCTCACACCCTTTCATTCTCTATTACCCTCTCTCTCTTTCCCTCTCCCACTATATATATATATATATATATATATATATATATATATATATATATATATATATATATATATTTTTTTTTTATATATATATATATATATATATATATATATATATATAGGTTTATATATATATATATAAGTATATGTATATATATGTTGTAATATATATGACTAGTTATATATATATAAATATATATATTGAATTGTATATAGAGGGCTATGTATGTATATTACATAGATGTAGGTTTACCTATAGATAGCTATATGTGAACCTATGTGTAGTGACCTAGAAATATTAGCCTATGGTCATAGTCACTAGTCTATGGCTAATAAGTGGTTGCCCTAACCTTGACCTAATTGACCTAGAAATGGCTTGGATGGACTTTAAAGGGCTTGATGACTAAGGTTTGACTAAACCCTAGACTATTAAACTAGTTGATTTATGTTTGACCATATGGTTATGAGGATAGTCCTATGTAATTTAAGATATGTATGGGGTTAAGTGGGATAATTAGGAGTTGTGTCATGATTTGGGTTAGCCTTATAGAGTTGACATATAGAGTTGACCCTTGACCTAAAAAACCTTAGTTAGTCTAAGTTTGACCTAGATTTGACTAACCTTGACTTGTTTGACCTTGTTTGACCTTGTTTGACTAGAGTTGACCAAGGTCAACCTTAGGTCAAACTTGACCTAATTAACCTAGAATTGACTAGGACTAACTCAAATGACTTAGTGACTCAAGTATGATTAAACCTTAACTAGTTTGACATTGGTTGACCTAACTTTGACTAGTTGACCTAGTTTGACTTTTTAAGTTGACCAGTTGACCAAGAGTTGACTTTAGCCTAGATTGACCTAGAATCATGTAGTATGCATTGTATACTCTCTTTTTACCATTGTGAATATATTGTGACATGTTTTACTCTAAATAGGACTCTGTGACACCAGTTCGGACATCTATTCATATCAGTCATACAGGGTGACAGGCGAGTACATTCTCTGATCATTTCATACTTGTTAGGATTTATATTCTTGCTCTAGATTACTTTACATAATGTTGTCACGTTATTATCACGGATTGGTACTATATGGATCTTGTCAAGCGATGTTATCCCCCTCGGGGTGCATCAAATACAGTTGTCATGTGCTTTTTATGAACATCTTGTATTTCATGCACACCTCTATTCATGTATACTCTTGTGCAATCTTGTACTCTCATGATCACGTGAGCAAACATGATAAAAACCTCTTGTGCAAGGTAACGTAACTTGACTGGATCCTTGTGTATTGATTGGGGAGGGTGAGTAAGAAATGGTTATGTGATCAAAATCCCATCTTGTGAAATCTTGTGAAGTCATGTATATGTCCATGGTACACTCACGTATGATGGAGTTACCCTTGCATTGTCCTAAACCGTTTATATAACCATCTTATGATCTAAATCACAGGTTACCTACAGTTCTTACTATTCATATATATAGATATTTTCAGTTATCAAATCTCTCTCGTTTATATATATATTCTTTACAGTCCATATATCTTACTCTATGCATGCTTTACATTTCCCAACATGATATAAACTGCGTGAGATGTATTGTGCTCGTTCCTGTCCTGACTGGACCTGTTGAAAATATTACAGATGATGATGGTGACTGTCCTACCTTCTATGGGACACATGATGGTGACCTTCAGGAGCCTGAGGAGCATCTAGCTCAGTAGAGGGTGCCTAGTCTAGTCTAGTGTTTATAGTTTTCATTTTGTATCGGATTGTTCCGATTGTTAGTTGTGACTTAGTTATATTTCAGGTCTTGTACTTATTTGTGTTGGACATCTACTTTGTGTGGTGTGATAACTCTATTATATTCATTTTCTTCCTTTCATCTGATTCCATATCATGCTCTATCTTTCCTAGACTTGTGTTTGAGATATAGAGTTGAGATGTTATCTTATACCTCCGTGCGGAGATGAAAGGTTTATATATCTTGTTGTTAGATGTTAGATTTTATAGATGACCTATACAGCGTTCTACCGCCGACACTGCGGCGTAGGCTGGACGTACCCACGTTCTCGTGTACCTAATCAGGGTGCGGGTTGTGACATTATTACTTTCTATTTATATATTCTCTTAGTAGTTGTTTTCTGGACTAAGCATATAGTTAATTGTAATTGGTCATTATAGACACAAACTCTATTCACCCCCTCTAGAGTTGCCTACACGCTACTTCAAAATCTACTACCAAGCATTTAACTAGAAGGAAGGTATTAGCAAATTAAAGAATACAAGCAGCAAGCATGATCTGAGAGCATGTTAACTTCGATAGGAAGGAGAAGATCACGATCTTGGATGGAACTCCTGTGGAAAGTCAAGAAAATACACATACCTAGAGAGATCACCAGGTCCTCAGAGGTACGTAGCAAGATACATAATATATATGTCGAAATAAACTATAGTAAATTACATGAAATGAACAGGAATCACAGAGACAACTAACACTAATAATGTCTAACCACCTACATGTAATAGAATTTGAGGACGAAGTTCGAAAGTGCATATATCTCCAAAGTAAATGCAACAGGGTAGGATTATACTTATTTTCGTATCTCTGGTACTGGAGTCTCAATAGTAAATAAGATAGTATATATATAGTCGTAGCTCTGGTACTGGAGTCTCAACGGTAACTAAGAGAGGCTATAACTCAGGAAACGTGGCTCCTCTCCAAATAAATATAGATACACATATATGAAGTGTAAGTGCACATAATGGCCTACGCAAGTAGTAATCGTCCTCTCCTCCCAAATGTTACTGTCTGTCTCGCATCCACGACACGTCCAGATAGTCTTCTAATCAAGGAACAAGTCTAACAAACTAATGTAAGGTAACCTAGCATTCAATGCAACACTCTGTATGACCAACCAGGAATAAGTATAATCAGGAATATATATATCATCAGAACAACATGTAGGTAATGAGCAGAAAAACTTGCAATAGTATAAAAAGTAAATGACTGGTAAAAAGTAAAGCATGTCAATAATGTAAATCAAATAGGAAAGGTAAACTTGCCTGGTGTGGCGCTTGGTGTGGTGCAATGACTATAATGGCACAAAATTGACTTTGGTGTTAAAACTTCGCAAAATGGCCTCCGATGATGGGACAAACAGTCCCATCGAGCCAGAATGGTCCAATTAGCTAGGGTCGACACAAGAAATTCCAATTTAGCAAGAGAATAGGAAATACGATTAACCATGGCTAAGAGTTGATAGTCGATGGGATTGGTATAAATAATACATATACTATTTTAGAAAAATATTTATAATACTTGACAATATATTTTATTATCCCCAAAATATTTTAAATAAATACATACTTGAAAATATGTTTTAATTTGGAAACTACCCTTTTTTGATTAGTTAAAATAGTTTTTGATAAATACTAGAAAATCATATAAATCATTTAGAGTTTTCGAAAAGTCCATCTTACCAAATTATGATTTCTACAAACTATACTTTAGTACTATTTTAGGTAAATATTTGAAAGCCAAGAAAAATAATATCAAAATTATAATTTAATTTAGGTAGAAAATATTATAGTAATATTTTTAAGTTAAAATCTCTATTTAAAATACCACAAAATAATAATACATACTTAAGACTCTAAGGCCAATTTTGAATAATAGGTATAGGGCTAAGCCCAAATTTTTATATATTTTGTTAAAATATACTTTTAAGGGTTTACATTGTACCTTAAAATCATAACAAATTTAAATAAAACTACTGCTATTAGTTTGAATAATGATAAAAATAATATTATTATTAATATAAATAATAAAAATCTTTCATACCATATATATATATATATGAGTCCGGATCGGGAGCCCCCCAGCAGGAGCCCTCCTCCCCAAAACCCCTCTTCTAGTTCACCGTTGGATCGAGGATGCATGCCCGCGGGCCTCACGCAGCCCGCTCGGTCCAACGGTGCACTAGTGAGGGGGCTTTTGGGAGGCTCTCGCTGGGGGGCTTTTGATACGAATTATATATATATATATATATATATATAGTGGTGGTGGTGGTGTCGACCACTGGCCGGGGAAAGGAGGAGATGGTCGTGGCGGGTGCTCCGGCGACGGCCAAGGCAGCGCCGGTAGAAGCAGGTGGCATTAGTGAGGTTTTAGGGTTAGGGTTATGTCACGACCCACTCCCGAATAATCGGATACGAGTCGGACACGCCCAGCCTTTGTCGTTAGACACGATGATGTAAGCTGTACCAACTTCTAGGGAAAACTACAAGTCCAGATAATAATGAATATAAACCACAGCATCTAATATCGAATCCTAGAATCAAATACAAGTCTAAGAGTTATTACATTTCCAGCGATTGAAAAGTAAACTGATGTCTCTAATACAAAGTCTAAATGAACTACAAAGGAAAGTACTAGGCCTCCTCAGCCTCTAAGTCCAGAGCAACATCAGCTGGCTCATAGGTGCCTCCAGGCTCTTGTCCATAATAAGTATCACAGATAGCCTCCAACTCACCTGCAACATATCCTAGTCAGGAGCAGAGCTAAGTATATCCAAAGAAATGAATATGAACATTATGGAAATAAACACAAGAAAAATATATAGTACAAGAAATGAGAACATGACATGAAACCTGAACATGAATACTGAAAAGTAAATACATGGAACATGAAATGAAACATGAACATGAAATACATAATGAACCTGATGTGTGCAACATATCGAAAGAGTGTGTGATCGGCTTGGGTAGATTCAGAGAACATGAAATGGTATGGCTTCGGTCCCGCGTACAGGATACGGGGCCTAAGTTATTCACATGAATAGTAACTCGGGTTTGATCACACATCTGTAGTATTTTCTCTCCCAAACATAAGTAAACTCAGGGAACAAAATATAAGACAATCTCGTGAAACATCATGTCAACAAGGAGATACAAGCATGCATACAAGACATGATGACATGGACAAGTCCGAGGAGTATACTTGCCTTGCTCAGGGTGATCAGGTGTGGGTAGTAATGCTGGAAGTCCTCCTATTATATGGTTACAAATTAATTAAGTTCTAACACTACACTTGATGATTTTGATTCAAAAGATTAAGTAATTATTTGAGTCTTTTAAACTATATATACACATACTCATTTAGCTAGTTACTAAAGTAATATAATTCTATCAACTTGCAAGATGAGTATATTTTTATATTTCATAGAAATATATTGATTAATATAGTTGTCAATAGTTGCAATACATAATCTTCTACTTAGGATAACCCATTACTAAAATTTAAAGATAATATTTGAAAATTACCAATAGATTCATACCAACCATTAATTTGCTAACTACCATTCTCAATTAGTTGAACACATAAAAATAATCTATTATAACAATTTCCAACTCAAACTCTAGGTTCCAAGTAACCCCACCTATCATGACCATGTTCTGCTCCTTAATTCAAAAGATCCCAAGGCATACAAGCCATCTAACCCCTTGTAACTCCTCTTCTCGAATTTTTGTGATATATTTTTATTTTTCTATTTGATTAGATTATATTTAATTTTTCTATGATCATAGGAGTTGTGACTAAGCCCATAGGTGATTTATGACCATCTTGTGGTCACATGATCTCTAGATAGGGTGTTTGCCTTGATCTGTTTACATCCGTGAGTCCACACTCGGGACGAGAATGTCGATTATTTGCACCAGAGAGTCCACACTCGGGACAAGGGTGTTGACTTGACTTACACCAGAGAGTCCATTCGGGATGAGCGTATTTACATCAGAAAGTCCACACACGGGACGGGGATGTTATACTTGCACTAGAGAGTCCACACTCGGGACGAGGGTGCCTTGTCGTGAACTAACCAGAGATTCCACACTCGGAACGAGGGTTAGTACTAACCAGAGAGTCCACACTCGGGACGAGGGTTAGTGATTAGTTCAAACTTGCGAGTCCGGTCGGGGCGAGGGTTTGGTATTCCATTGATCTCATGTTCGCGTGTTCATTTAGCAGTTCAGTTACGTATAGTTGTTCTTGTATTTCAGTTCATAGTCACCAGCCAGTAGCTACTTGTCGTTAGTCACTTGTTAGCAGTTTGGTCTTAGTCTCTTGCCATGTTAAGTGTCATTCCTTGTTATATCCTATTTATATATTATCATGCATGATTAAACTGCTAGATAGGTATGTTTATATATATCTTGCTGTGTCCTCTGAGGACCTGATGATCTCTTCAGGTTTAGCGATTATATGGAGTTAGTGGCAGAGCGGGATGGTAGATGATTGGGATACATGTCTCAGGTATTTGTTAGCGATATTACACTGTTATCGTTTCGTGCTTTTCATTCCTTACATGAGATATTCTGCTTATTGAGTCTGTTTAGAGACTTTTGTTATATTCTTTGGAGTCTTATCGGACATATATGCTAGTGGGCTGCAGAACACGACCCATAGTGTTCATTCATGTTTCGTATACTTATTGTGGATTTGAGATATAGATTTGTTTGCCTTGATTTGGCAGTATACCATAGCCGTGACAGCATTTACGTATTCGAGTCGGACTGGAGTCTGCTCGATAAGTAGCTGTCTTGCTCACGCTCTCGCGTCCGAAAAGCGGGTGTGGGTCGTGACACGCCTTCCAACTGACCCAATTAGAAATCAAGAGGGGCCTTATTAATCTAAACTCATCATACGCTAAAACCAATCAACAATGCACATAACTTACTCTGCAATCAAATGTCTGCAACTAAAGAATAGCTCAGCATTGCCATACGGCTCAAACCGGGTTCATAATCAGAACCTGGTAGTAGTTCTTGTGAAGACGATCAAAATGCATACCAACAAGATTTAAATCTCAAATACTTCAAAAAAAGTTTATACAAATATATACAAATAAAACTTGATTTAATCACTACAACCGCCCCAAGTTGCCAACTGTTAATCAAATCGATACTCGACGTCCCCAAGATGGACACGAACTCAACGGACACGACACTAGCTCGGACAACCTCAACCCACATAATAGTTTCCGGACACGAACATCACCCATAGTTACGAGCAGAACTTTAATCCTTACCTGACCATGATCTAACCAAAACCAAATCAACGCACGCAAGGAAACAACAAAATTCTTCGAGAGGAGAAGACAAAATCTTACCAGGAAAGGTTCGAAACTTCCAAAAACCGAAACCACTAGAGAAGACACGGTCACTCCAGACACCCGACCTAGCACTGGTGTCAAGCTAAGTCAACGACAATTGTCCATACTAAATAAAGAGATAGATTCTAAGATGAGTGGACAAAATTAACAAGTGTCTCCGAACAACTTACTGTTATAAACAACACAGCCGATCACAGGTCTCAATTCATGGTACACCTCCACTAAATCAAACTCGATCGAACTAAGAACAGAACGAAGACGTTGATCATCGATCAACCAATCAAAAATACACAAAGACAGTTATAACACTAAGGAATCGTTCAGGAATTACCAGATCTGGAACAAAAATTGTTATAAGTGAAGATTCTTTGATCGATCCTTCCGATTTTCGATCACTACTAGCCGATCTGGAGAATTCAAACAAATCGACTCAAAAATTCGAACATCAACGGAATAATCGATCCAATCGAACTCACCGTTAAGATTGTCGAGCCGATTTGGAAGGAGTCGTCGAAACAAAAGGATCTCGACGTGGAAGTGAGGAACTCACTAGTCGAGGAAGAACGTCGTAGATCAAGGAAGAAGCTGGCCGACTGGAGAAGAACTCGCTGTCGTCTCTGCTTGGCCGCGGGAAGAGCTTGCTGTCATAGATCAGACTGCTTCGCTTCAATTGCCGGAGAGGAACGTGATCATCGCTACCGCCATTATGGATCTCTACCTCCAAAATTTGGAGAAATTAGGGTTAGGTTTGGCCGGTTGGAAAGAAAGTTGGAAGAGGAGGAGAAAAGAATTTTGAAGATCTATAGAAAATAATGAACTCTCGAGAGAGAGAGAATTCATATGAAGACATATTAACCCAAAACCCACCCCACCAATTGGGTTTTAAGCAGATTAGTCCTTCCCCTTTTCACTAATTAGCAATTAGTAAAAAGTTCAGTTAGAAATTAGTAAGTTTTGAAAAATGGGGACCACTCCAAATGGCTGTAATAAACTACAAATTTTCTCCCAAAGATATTTATTCAAAAGTCTTTCCAAAATACTCATGTGGATTATTATTCCAATATTTGTTTAACTAAAAAAAATTATTATTTAGAAAAGATTTAAATTCTAGAAAGTGGAAAGTGGGGTTACAAATCTCTCCCCCTTACAAAAATTTCGTCCTCGAAATTCAAAAGGAACAATGGAAAAATAAATTTCACTAGCTCAAAATCAGTTAGGCAGGATTGGAAAGGATCTATTTAGTACGATTCATGGCATAAATAAATAATCAAGAAATTTGAGGGTAGTGAGATAATAGTCAAAAGATTGAATACGAAATAATATAGTCACAGTTAAGGAAATATCTTAAATACTTGTCCAATTATTGTGAATAACTAGGAATTATCAGAATCAGGATTAGTGAATCAATTAGACATGATCTAGTAATTGAGGCACGATAAGGTAACCTAGGCACAAGCGAAGAATAAGAGTTGGCACGTTTATGAAAATAAATCAAGTTTAGGCATGAACTTGAAAAGCATGATCGAAATATGTGTACGCTACAATCTAGTGAATCAGAATCAAAATCTAATAATACATTTATTTGAGAGGGTCAGTTGATTCACTAACAAAATGCCAGAAAGAGACTGTAAGGATTGATTGAAGATCGTGGAATCTATCGAGGAGATAATTGTATAAAGTCAAGGCGAACGTGCAAGGATTTGTGCTCCTCAAAAATCAATAATCATATAAAAAGGGGATTTAGTCTCTATGGTATTCGTGAAAATATAGATATTTAAATCACCTGACTTAGAGTCCCTACCCCGCCAGTATATATCTGACTGCTGTTTGCCATTAAAAAATCAAAGACAGGTATTACAGGAATACTGAATTTGATTACAAACTCGCTTGTACAAAGAAAAACCTAGAAAGAAATCCAAGGAAATAATCTAAGTACAATGTTTAGTTTTGATTCTGGGGGATGACGGTAGCGGCTCAGAAAAGTGTTATCAACTCTGCCTTACTCCTTGGATTATTTGACGCAATCCTTAGCTCTTGAAGAAATTGCTTTTCGAAGGTTGCCAGCCTTTTCCAAGGGTATGTCACCCTGCTATTTATAGTAGTATGTATGTTGAGACACATAGATGGCCTGTGGCCACGTGGCTAATTAGCACGTGTCACTACCACATTTTAGATTGAGGGTATTTTGGTCATTTGGGACTTTTTTTGAATTTATTTTAATTTATTTAATTGGTGATTGTGATTTTGACTTTGACTAGTTAAGACTTTATAGACTAACCTAGGTGTTGACCCTAACTATGGTGACTAGGTTAGCATGGTGAGACCCTAGTCTAACTTAAGTCAACCTTAGTTAGTCATGTAGGATTCAAGACTTGAATAGAAGGATTAGTGAATTGGTCAATAGGCTTGAGGCTTAGGAAATTAATTTCTAGACTAGTGCTAGTTGACCCATAGCCCACATAACTAAACCCTAACCCTAGAAATCAGCCCATAGCCGGCCACTTAGGGCTTCCCCTTTCCCTATAAGTATTCTCCTAATTAATTCTTGCCTCTTTTGTATTGAAGGTGCACTTAGGGAAAGAAAGGTTTGTTCATTCTTTCCCATTCCATAGAATCTTTATTTTAAATCCTTTTCTACTCTAGTTTCTTGCATTAGAGCCTAATACTCTGCTATTTTCTGATTGTGGAGTTTAATCCCAGCTTTGGGAGAATTTGGGAGCATTTTGCTAGTAAGGAGGAACCCCCCATTTGGAGATTTTTGTTGCTATTTGCATCTATAGGTAAAACACCTCTAATTATTTTAATATTCAGTTTTCTTTGTATTTAGGGCTAGATCTAGATGTCCCCTAGCTGTCCCTAGAGTTTGGGTAAATTTCGTGTCCATTTGGTCTCCGTATCGGACATGTATCATAGTGTATAGATAGGTGTTTGATTAAATGCCTCTTAGGATTTTATTTTTGATTTTTGTGAAACTAATTACATAGATCCCTAGATCTATATGTGTATGTTAATATTTGTGAAGACTAAAATTATTTTAGTGTCATTTTTGGGTCGGATTTGGTGTTGGACACGCTGTACGGGGCTCGGCTAAGTGCCCTGCTGCCCGTGTCTTAGTTCTCCACGGACACGATACATCTGGACACCAAAATTTGTGTGAACCTTCACCAGATGACTGACAGGCAGCTCCTAAAATTTCGTAGGGTTTTATTTAGTGGATTATGAGAAATCTGAGCCACACGGATTCGACACTGTCGTGCACAGTCGGCCCAAGTGGCTCTTACACTGTGTTCGTATCCCATTTAAACACGTATTGGACACGTTTCAGGGTGGTGGACCCCTAGCCCTATCCTAGGCAAACCACAAGACACAAGCATGTGACCTAATTCATGTCGTGACGTGTCTACGAGTGATGTGCACGAATGCACGACGCTGTCGAGTGCACAGTCTATGTGTCTGTGTTTGTTTGTGTTTGGACACGACCGTGTCCACTTGATTGTACACGAATGTATGCCTGGACATGTACACACATGATACTACTATTACCAACCAATATATTTGCATATTAACTTGTTTTTCTAAATCAAATCCATTTTTTCCAAAATTCCTGATACGGGTTGCATACCAGAAAGCTTCCCCTATTTTAATGTTTAACTTCATTTTTAATTGATAAAATGCATGTGTTAGTTGTGTTTACATTGCTAAATTACATGTGGTTGATTGGGGATTTATGTGTTGTTGTATTGGGTTCGAATGCATAACTGGGTACATGAGGAAGTGGTGTCTGTACAGTACATTATATATGTATGCATGTTATATATGTAAAAATGCTAAGCTGGGTTCATATATTATGATTTTAGGGTTTAATTTAGGATTTTGTTGGGTTAATACAATGCATACTTGACTGTATGCATTCTGAACCAAATTGGACTGTATTGCATATGTAAACTGAACTAGCTGAACCCTTCATATATCTGACCAATAATGACCTGTACATATTGCCTACATGCATGTACACTTCTACACTTCATACACAACAAACTAACCTATCCACCTATCTAATACTCTGTCATACTACACAGGTACACACACTCATCTGAAAACAGAAACACACATTACATAAATTGCCACATACACCCTTGCACCATTTCTGAGAACACATATAGCTACCTATACTGTCACAACCTGAGAACTCTAATGGACACTCTAGCACACACAAAATATGAAATCTGTAAACCATGTACACTAGGTCCACATGACATACACTGATCCTCTCACATTTATTCCAATGTACTGTACACTGTGGGTTCACTGTCTAAACTGAGATCATGTACCCTCTCTTGTACACACTTTTGCACTCATAAACACTCAAGCACTCACTCACTCACTCACTCACCCATACACTTTATTGTCCCTGAGAACAGGAAGACACATTTCACTATCCCCTACCATTACACTCACGCACACTAGCTCACTTACACACAATCTAAAAACTTAACCCATGTTCACACATGCACATATGCATATGCATGATTTCCCCCTAACTTCTACATGTATATGTATATATATAATATATAACTTAATGTGATAATGTGATATAATATGGATATTCCCTATTGATATATATATATATATATATATATATATATATATATATATATATATATATATATATATATATATATATAGTATTTATATAGATATAGGAAATGGATATGGTGTATTGCCTATAATATGTTAATTTTGTTCATGGCCTATGTGGTGTAACCTATGGTATCCTTTGTGTAATCTTATGTATATGGAATATGCACATGAGTAGGGTCATGTGGACTTGTGTGACTTGTATGGGTGTGTACTTGCTAGGATAGACTGGTTAGGCCTAGTAAGACTTGATTGGGTCTAGGTTGACCAAGTTGACCTAGCACTGACTAGTTAGTTAACTGAAGTTGACCAGGGTTGACTTTAGTCTAGAATTGACCCAACATCATGTAGAATGCATCATAGTAGCTTATTTTACCAGTTTGGATATGTTGTGACTTGTACTGTTCTGAATAGGAGCCAGACACCACTCCTCAAGCAGTATTCATTCAGACACTCAAGATATCAGGCGAGTACATTCTCTGACCATTTCATACTTGCTAGGACTATTTTCTTGCTCTAGATTATTTTACTTAATGCTGACACGATGGAAACACGGATTAGTACTATATGGATCTTTTCATAGGATGTTATCCCTCTCGGAAGCATCAGATACATCATGTCATTTGCGTTTCACTTTCATCATGTATTCTTGTGCTTTCACCATTCATGTGCACTCTCGTGATTCATGTACTCTCATGTTGACGGAGCCCCCATGTTTATATTCATGTGCACCCATTTATGGGCCCCCTTGTTGAATCATGTATAATAACATAACTTGAACGGATCCTTGTGTATTGATTACGGTACGGGAGAGTATAAATAGTTATGTGGACAATTTCGAAAGTAGTGTAGCCATGTGCAACCTCTCATATTTATTATCAAGCCGTTCACATGTCTAGTTTGAACTCTAAATCACTAGTTCACTGTAGCTCTTTACTTATAGTTGATATTTCATTACAGTCTTCTCTTTTACTCATGTATACTCTTCAGCATTTCATGTATCTTACTCTATTGTCTGTATTATATTTCTGTCCCAATATGAACTGTGTGAGATGTACTGTGCTTGCTCCAGTCCTGACTGGACCTGTTAAAATATTACATATGACTTTGAGGAGCTGTGTCCCACTTATTACGGAGAAGGCCTAGATGACACATGCGAGCTGGACCCTCAGGAGGACCTAACACTTGCAGATGATATTACCTCTGTAGACTAGGCTAGTTAGCTAGACTAGTTTCTATTATCATTTTGTTTATTGGATACACTTGTATATATTTGGAGTTTATATTCTGGATATGTGGAGCTGTTTATCTTAGACATTAGCTATCTCTCTATCTTATATTTATCATCTGTGGATTATGTGTTTCATCTATTCTATCTTATCGTATGTTCTTCCTTAGTTGTGATTGAGTTGTACTTTATCATGTTACCTTCATTCAAAGTGTATATACTGTACAGGTACCTTATAACTGTTAGATGTATGTGACCTAGGACAGCGTTCTACTACCGATACTGCGGCGCAAGCTGGGCGTAACCACTTCTCGTGTCCCTACACTGGGTACGAGTCTTGATACGTTTTCAGTGGTAGCCTATGCAGGTCGTTGAGGTTCATGCAGGATTTCTCTCGGATTGCAGAGCCGTTAACCAGGTTGACCCAAAAGGATGTTGACTTTGTTTGGTCAGAGGAGTGTTAGGCAGCTTTTGATGAGTTGAAGAAGTGGCTTACGACAGCTCCGATTCTGACATTGCCATCAGGTTCAAGAGGGTTCACTATCTATAGTGACACTTCAGGGAAGGGGTTGGGTTGTGTCTTGTAGCATCATGGGAAGGTGATTGCCCATGCTTCCAAGCAGTTACGTCCCCATGAGAAGAACTACCCTACCCACGACCTGGAGTTAGCAGCAGTAATTTTTGCTTTGAAGTTGTGGAAGCAATACCTGTATGGAGAGAGGGTAGAGATCTTCACAGATCATAAGAGCTTGAAGTATGTGTTTACACAGAAGGCGCTCAACATAAGGCAGTACAGGTGGCTAGAGCTGATGAAGGACTTCGACATCTCACTACAGTATCACCCAGGAAAGGCTAACGTGGTTGTCGATGCTTTGAGTAGGTATCCGACAGCCATGTGTTTGACTATGGATCGTCATTTGCTTGCTGACTTGGAGAGCCTGGGGATTGAGGTGATTGTGCCCGGAGTGCAGATACAGATATGGGGCCATCAGATTCAGTCAGACTTGATGGAGAAGATCAAGTCGACGCAGTTTGAGGATATTGCTCTACGGTGTATCAGAGAGCAGGTTCGAACAGGGCTAGTGGATGGCGAGTTTTCTCTTGCAGAGGATGGTACCTTGAGGTACGATTCTAGGTTATGTGTGCCCAGTGGAGAGCTCAGGGAGCAGGTCATGCAGGAGTCCCACAGATCTCAATACTCTATACATCCTGGTGCCAACAAGATGTACAGGGATCTGAGCGAACATGTCTGGTGGTATGGGATAAAGCGGGAGGTTGCTCGCTTCGTAGCTAGGTGCTTGGTCTGTCAGCAAATCAAGGCGGAGAGGCAGAGGCCAGGAGGATTATTGCAACTATTGCCCATTCCAGAGTGAAAGTGGGAGCATACCACTATGGATTTTGTATCTGGGTTGTCGCGTACACCATGAGGGAAAGACGCAATTTGGGTCATCATTGACAGGTTGACCAAATCAGTCCACTTTTTGCCATTCAAGGTGGGTACGTCTACGGAGAGGCTTGCAGAGATGTATATGTGGCAGATTGTCAGGATTTATAGAGTTTCGATCAGCATCATCTCGGGTCCGGATAGTTGCTTTACTTCCCATTTTTGGAGGAGTCTGCAGACTAGTTTAGGCACTCAGCTCAAGTTTAGTACAGCATACCACCTCCAGACGGACGGACAGTCAGAAAGGACTATTCAGACGCTCGAGGACATGCTGCGGACGTACGTCTCGAATTTTGGAGGTTCCTGGAAGGATCACCTGTATTTGGTAGAGTTTGCTTATAACAATAGTTTCCAGGCCAGCATTGAGATGTCACCTTTCGAGGCTCTGTACGGGCGTAGGTGTCGTACACCCTTATCTTGGGATGATGTTGGTGAGCGAGCTTTACTGGGACCAGAGATGGTTGTTGACGCAGCCGAAAAGGTGAAGCTCATCCGGGACAGACTTCGCGTAGTGCAGGACCGACATCGGCACTGGGCCGATAGCCACCGGAGGCCTTTGGAGTTTGAGGTACAGATTAGAGATGGGATTAGAAGTAGGTTGTTTGTTATTTTGTTTGTTTGATCATGTTTGATTATTTAGTAACATGAGACCTTGTTCGTGTTTAGGTCGGAGACATGGTTTTTCTGCGGATATTACCGACTCGTGGTACCATATGTTTTTGGGGAGGTGGGAAGCTTAGCCCGCGCTTCATTGGACCTTTCGTGATCAGCAGAAGAGTCGGTGGCATAGCGTACAGGCTAAACTTGCCACCTGTACTAGTGGACGGCCACAACGTATTCCACGTATCACAATTGAGACGGTACGTGGCTGATCCTAGCCATGTACTTGATCACTCGGAGATTGAGGTGGGACCTACTCTCATTATCCAGAGCAGCCAGTGGAGATTCTGGATTGCCGAGAAAAGGTACTGAAGAACCAGGTGATACCCTTGGTTCACGTCGTATGGAGACATCATTCTCCAGGAGAGTCTACCTGGGAGCGGGAGGATGAGATGCGCGAGCGATACCCTTATCTTTTTGGACCTTGAGGTATGATTGTCTATCCTTAACATCAGTTAGTTTTGCCTTTTAATTTCGAGGATAAAATTTTTTAAGGAGGGTAGATTTGTCAAAACCACATTTTAGATTGAGGGTATTTTGGTCATTTGTAAATTTTTTGAATTTATTTTAATTTATTTAATTGGTGATTATGATTTTGACTAGTTAAGACTTTGTAGACTAACCTAGGTGTTGACCCTAACTATGGTGACTAGGTTAGCATGGTGAGACCCTAGTCTAACTTAAGTCAACCTTAGTTAGTCATGTAGGAATCAAGACTTGAATAGAAGGATTAGTGAATTGATCAATAGGCTTGAGGCTTAGGAAATTGATTTTTAGACTAGTGCTAGTTGGCCCATAGCCCAAATAACTAAACCCTAACCCTAGAAATCAGCCCATGGCCAGCCACTTAGGGCTCCCCCCTTCCCTATAAGTATTCTTCTAATTAGTTCTTGCCTCTTTTGTATTGAAGGAGCACTTAGAGAAAGAAAGGTTTGTTCATTTTTCCCCATTCCATAGAATCTTCATTTTAAATCCTTTTCCACTCTAGTTTCTTGCATTAGAGCCTAATACTCTCTTATTTTCTGATTGTGGAGTTTAATCCCAGCTTTGGGACAATTTGGGATCATTTGGCTAGCAAGGAGGAACCCCCCATTTGGAGCTTTTTCTTGCTAATTGCATCTATAGGTAAAACACCTCTAATTGTTTTAATATTCAGTTTTCTTTGTATTTAGGGCTAGATCTAGGTGTCCCCTAGCTGTACCTAGAGTTTGGGTAAATTTTGTGTCCATTTGGTGTCTGTATCAGACACGTATCATAGTATATAGATAGGTGTTTGATTAAATGCCTCTTAGGATTTTATTTCTGATTTTTGTGAAACTAATTATATAGATCCCTAGATCTATATGTGTATGTTATTATTTGTGAAGACTGAATTTATTTTAGTGTCATTTTGTGTCGGATTTGGTATTAGACACGCTGCACGGGGCTCGGCTAAGTGCCATGCTGCCCGCGTCTTAGTTCTCCACGGACACGACACATCTGGACACCAAAATTTGTGTGAACCTTCACTAGATGACTGACAGGTAGCTCCTAAAATTTTGTGGGGTTTTATTTAGTAGATTGGGAGAAATCTGAGCCACACGGATTCGATACAGTCGTGCACTGTCTGCCCAAGTGACTCTGATACTGTGTTCGTGTCCCACCTAGACACTTATTGGACACGTTTCAGGGTGGTGGACCCCTAGCCCTATCATAGGCAAACCACTAGACACGAGCAATTATCCTAATTCGTGTCATGTCGTGTCCACGAGTGATGTGCACACGTGCACGACGCTGTCGAGTGCACAGTCCATGTGTCTGTGTTTGGACACGACTGTGTCCACTTGATTGTACACGAATGTATGTCTGGACATGTACACACATGACACTACTATTACCAACCAATATATTTGTATATTAACTTGTTTTTCTAAATCAAATCCATATTTCCCAAAATTTCTGATACAGGTTGCATACCAGAATTCTTCTCCTGTTTCAATGTTTAACTTCATTTTTAATTGATAAAATCCAAGTGTTAGTTGTGTTTACATTGCTAAATTACATGTGGTTGATTGGGGATTTATGTGTTGTTGTATTGGGTTCGAATGCATAACTGGGTACATGAGGAAGTAGTGTCTGTACAGTACATTATATATGTATGCATGTTATATATGTAAAATGCTAAGCTGGGTTCAAATAGTGTGATGTTAGGGTTTAATTTAGGATTTTGTTGGGTTAATACAATGCATACTTGACTGTATGCATTCTGAACCAAACTGGACTGCATTGCATATGTAAACTGAATAGCTAAACACTTCATATATCTGAACAATAATGACCTGTACACATAACCTACATACCTGTACACTTTTACACTTCATACACAACAAACTAACCTATCCACCTATCTAATACTCTGTCATATTACACATGTACACACACTCATCTGAAAACTAAAACACACATTACACAAATTGCCACACACACCCTTGCACCATTTCTGAGAACACACATAGCTACCTATACTGTCACAACCTGAGAACTCTAATGGACAATCTAGCACACAAAAATCTAAAATCTGTAAACCATGTATACTAGGTCCACATGACACATACTGATCCTCTCATATTTATTCCTATGTACTGTACACTGTGGGTTCACTATCTAAACTGAGATCATGTACCCTGTCTTGCACACACTTTTTCACTGACAAACAATCAAGCACTCACTCACTCACTCACCCATAGACTTTTCTGTCCCTGAGAATAGGAAGACATATTTTACTATCCCCCACCATTACACTCACACACACTAGCTCACTTACACAAAATCTGAAAACTTAACCCATGTTCACACATACACACATACATATGCATTATTTCCCCTAACTTCTCTATGTATATGTATATATATAATATATAACTTAATGTGATAATGTGTTGTAATATGGATATTGCCTATTGATATATATATAGTATGTATATAGATATAGGAAATGCATATGGTGTATTGCCTATAATATGTGAATTTAGCTCATGGCCTATGGGGTGTAGCCTATGGTATCCTTTGTGTAATCTTATGTATATGGAATATACACATGAGTAGGGTCATATAGACTTGTGTGACTTGTATGGGTATATACTTGCTAGGATAGACTGGTTAGGCCTAGTGAGACTTGATTGGGTCAAGGTTGACCTAGTTGACCTAGCATTGACTAGTTAGTTGACTGAAGTTGACCAGGGTTGACTTTAGTCTAGAATTGTCCCAACATCATGTATAATGCATCATAGTAGCTTATTTTACCAGTTTGGATATATTGTGAATTGTACTGTTCTGAATAGGTGCCAGACACCACTCCTCATGCAGTATTTTATTCAGACACTTAGGATATCAGGCGAGTATATTCTCTGACCGTTTCATACTTGCTAGGACTATTTTCTTGCTCTAGATTATTTTACTTGATGCTGACACGATAGAAACACGGATTAATACTATATGGATCTTTTCATACGATGTTATCCCCCTCGGGAGCATCAGATACATTATGTCATGTGCATTTCACTTTTATCATGTATTCTTGTGCTTTCACCATTCATGTGCACTCTCGTGATTTATGTACTCTCATGTTCACGGAGCCCCCATGTTTATATTCATTTGCACCCATTTATGGGCCCCTATATGAAATCATGTATAATAACATAACTTGAACGGATCTTTGTGTATTGATTGGGGTACGGGAGAGTATAAATAGTCATGTGGACAATTTCTAAAGTAGTGTAGCCATGTACAACCTCTCATGTTTATTATCAAGCCGTTCACATGTCTAGCTTGTACTCTCAATCACTAGTTCACTGTAGCTCTTTACTTATAGTAGATATTTCATTAGTCTTCTCTTTTACTCATGTATACTCTTCAGCGTTTCATGTATCTTACTCTATTGCCTGTATTATATTCCTGTCATGATATGAACTGCGTGAGATGTACTGTGCTCACTCCAGTCCTGACTAGACCTGTTGAAATATTATAAATAACTTTGAGGAGCTATGTCACACTTATTACGGAGCAGGCCTAGATGACACATACGAGCTGGACCCTCAGGAGGACCCAACACTTGGAGATGATATTACCCCTGTAGACTAGGCTAGTTAGCTAGACTAGTTTCTATTATCATTCTATCTATTGGATACACTTGTGTATATTTGGAGTTTGTATTCTGGATATGTGGAGCTGTTTATCTTAGACATTAGCAATCTCTCTATCTCATATTTATCATCTGTGGATTCTGTGTTTCATCTATTCTATCTTATCGTATTTTCTTTCTTAGTTGTGATTGAGTTGTACTTTATTATGTCACCTCCATTCGGAGTGTATATACTGTACAGGTACCTTATAAATGTTAGATGTATGTGACCAAGGACAGCGTTCTACCGTTGACACTGCGGTGTAGGCTGGACGTAACCACTTCTCGTGTCCCTATACTGGGTGCGGGTCGTGACACATTTTTCGTGGTGGCCCATGCAGGTCGTTGAGGTTCGTGCAGGATTTCTTTCGAATTGTAGAGCAGTTGACCAGGCTGACCCGAAAGGATGTTGAGTTTGTTTGGTCAGAGGAGTGTCAGGCAGCTTTTGATGAGTTGAAGAAACGGCTTACGACAGCTCCGATTTGACATTGCCATCAGGTTCAAGAGGGTTCACTATCTATAATGACGCTTCAGGGAAGGGGTTGGGTTGTGTCTTGCAGCAACATGGGAAGGTAATTGCCTATGCTTCCAGGTAGTTACGTCCCCATGAGAAGAACAACCCTACCCACAACCTGGAGTTGGCAGTAGTGATTTTTGTCTTGAAGTTGTGGAAGCACTACTTGTATGGAGAGAGGGTAGAGATCTTCACAGATTATAAGAGCTTGAAGTATGTGTTTACACATAAGGAGCTCAATATGAGGTAGCGCAGGTGGCTAGAGCTGATGAAGGACTTCGATATCTCACTACAGTATCATGCAGGGAAGGCTAACGTGGTTGTCGATGCCTTGAGTAGGTATCCGACAGCCATGTGTTTGACTATGGATAGTCACTTGCTTGCTGACTTGGAGAGCCTGGGGATTGAGGTGATTGTGCCCGGAGTGCAAGTACAGATGTGGGGCCTTCAGATGCAGTCGAACTTGATGGAGAGGATCAAGTCGACGCAGTTCGAGAATATTGCTCTGCGGTGTATCCGAGAGCAGGTTCGAGCAGGGCTAGTGGATGGCGAGTTTTCTCTTGCAGAGGATGGTACCTTGAGGTACGGTTCCAGGTTATGTATGCCTAGTAGAGATCTCAGGGAGCAGGTCAGGCAGGAGGCCCATAGATCTCAGTACTCTATACATCCTGGTACCAACAAGATGTACAGGAATCTGAGGAAACATGTCTGATGGTATGGGATGAAGCGAGAGGTAGCTCGCTTCGTAGCTAGGTGCTTGGTCTGTCAGCAGGTCAAGGCGGAGAGGCAGAGGCCAGGAGGATTATTGCAGCCATTGCCCATTCCAGCGTGGAAGTGGGAGCATATCACTATGGATTTTGTATCTGGGTTGCCGCGTACACCAGGAGGGAAAGACGCGATTTGGGTCATCGTTGACAGGTTGACCAAATCGGCCCACTTTTTGCCATTCAAGGTGGGTACGTCTACGTAGAGGCTTGCAGAGATGTACATGCAGAATATTGTCAGGATTCACGGTGTTTCGGTCAGCATCATCTCGGATCGGGATAGTCTCTTTACTTCCTATTTCTGGAGGAGTTTGCAGACTAGTTTGGGCACTCAGCTCAAGTTTAGTATTGCATACCACCCTAGACGGACGGACAGTCAGAGAGGACTATTCAGACGCTCGAGGACATACTGCGGACATACGTCTTGTATTTTGGAGGTTCCTGGGAGGATCACCTGCATTTGGTAGAGTTTGCTTACTACAACTGTTTCCAGGCCAGCGTTAAGATGTCACCTTTCGAGGCTCTGTACGGGTGTAGGTGTCGTACACCCTTATCTTGGGATGATGTTATTGAGCGAGCTTTACTGGGACCAGAGATGGTTATTGACGCAGTCGAAAAGGTGAAGCTCATCAGGGATAGACTTCGCGTGGCGCAGGACAGACATCGGCACTGGGCCGATAGCCACCGGAGGCCTTTGGAGTTTGAGGTACAGATTAGAGATAGGATTAGAAGTAGGTTGCTTGTTGTTTTATTTTTTTTATCATGTTTGATTATTTAGTAACATGAGACCTTGTTTGTGTTTAGGTCGGAGACTTGGTTTTTCTGCGGATATCTTCGACTCGTGGTACCATACGTTTTGGTAGAGGTGGGAAGCTTAGCCCACGCTTCATCAGACCTTTCGTGATCAGCAGAAGAGTCGGTGACGTAACGTACAGGCTAGACTTGCCACTTGTACTAGTGGGTGTCCACAACATATTCCACGTATCACAGTTGAGATGGTACGTGGCTGATCCTGGCCATGTACTTGATCACTCGGAGATTGAGGTGGGACCTACTCTCAGTTATCCAGAGCAGCCAGTGGAGATTCTGGATCGCCGAGAGAAGGTACTAAGGAACCAGGTGATACCTTTGGTTCACGTCGCATAGAGGCATCATGCTCCAGGAGAGTACATAGGAGCGAGAGGATGAGATGCACGAGCGATACCCTTTTCTTTTTGGACCTTGAGGTATGATTGTCTATCCTTCTCATCAGTTAGTTTTGCCTTTTAATTTCGAGGACGAAATTTTTTAAGGAGGGTAGATTTGTCACAACCACATTTTAGATTGAGGGTATTTTGGTCATTTGTGAATTTTTTTGAATTTTTTTGAATTTATTTAATTGGTGATTGTGATTTTGACTTTGACTAGTTAAGACTTTGTAGACTAACCTAGGTGTTGACCCTAACTATGGTGACTACGTTAGCATGGTGAGACCCTAGTCTAACTTAAGTCAACCTTAGTTAGTCATGTAGGAATCAAGACTTGAATAGAAGGATTAGTGAATTGGTCAATAGGCTTGAGGCTTAAGAAATTGATTTCTAGACTAGTGCTAGTTGGCCCATAGCCCAAATAACTAAAACCTAACCGTAGAAATCAGCCCACGGCCGGCCACTTAGGGCTCCCCCTTTCCTATAAGTATTCTCCTAATTAGTTCTTGCCTCTTTTGTATTGAAGGAGCACTTAGAGAAAGAAAGGTTTGTTCATTCTTCCCCATTCCATAGAATCTTCATTTAAATCCTTTTCCACGCTAGTTTCTTGCATTAGAGCCTAATACTCTCCTATTTTCTGATTGTGGAGTTTAATCCCAGCTTTGGGACAATTTGGGAGCATTAGGCTTGCAAGGAGGAACCCCCTATTTGGAGCTTTTTTTTTCTATTTGCATTTATAGGTAAAATACCTCTAATTATTTTAATATTCAGTTTTCTTTGCATTTTGGGCCAGATCTAGGTGTCCCCTAGCTGTCCCTAGAGTTTGGGCAAATTTCGTGTCCATTTGGTGTCCGTATCGGACACGTATCATAGTGTATAGATAGGTGTTTGATTAAATACCTCTTAGGATTTTATTTCTGATTTTTGTGAAACTAATTACATAGATCCCTAGATCTATATGTGTATGTTAATATTTGTGAAGACTAAAATTATTTTAGTGTCGTTTTTGTGTCGGATTTGGTGTTGGACACGCTGCACAGGGTTCGGCTAAGTGCTCTTCTGCCCGTGTCTTAGTTCTCCACGGACACGACACATCTGGACACCAAAATTTATGTGAACCTTCACTAGATGACTGACAGGTTGCTCCTAAAATTTTATAGGGTTCTATTTAGTAGATTGTGAGAAATCTGAGCCACACGGATTTGACATTGTCGTGCATAGTCGGCCCAAGTGGCTCTGACACTGTGTTCGTGTCCCACCTAGACACGTATTAGACACGTTTCAGGCTGGTGGACCGCTAGCCCAATCCTAGGCGAACCACTAGACACGAGCATGTGTCCTAATTCATGTCGTGTCGTGTCTACGAGTGATGTGCACGCGTGTACGACGCTGTCGAGTGCACAGTCCATGTGTCTGTGTTTGTTTGTGTTTGGACACTACTGTGTCCACTTGATTGGACACGAATGTATGCCTGGACATGTACACACATACACTACTATTACCAACCAATATATTTACATATTAACTTGTTTTTCTAAATCAAATCCATTTTTCCCAAAATTCCTGATACGGGTTGAATAACAGAATTCTTCCACTGTTTCAATGTTTAACTTCATTTTTAATTGATAAAACGCATGTGTTAGTTGTGTTTACATTACAAAATTACATGTGGTTGATTGGGGATTTATGTGTTATTGTATTGGGTTTGAATGCATAACTGGGTACATGAGGAAGTGGTGTCTGTACAGTACATTATATATATATGCATGTTATATATGTAAAATGCTAAGCTGGGTTCATATAGTGTGATGATAGGGTTTAATTTAGGATTTTGTTGGGTTAATACAATGCATACTTGACTGTATGCATTCTGAACCAAACTGGACTGCATTGCATATGTAAACTGAACTAGTTGAACCCTTCATATATCTGAACAATAATGACCTGTACATATTACCTACCTGCTTGTACACTTCTACACTTCATACACAACAAACTAACCTATCCACCTATCTAATACTCTATCACATTACACATGTACACACACTCATTTGAAAACTGAAACACACATTACACAAATTGCCACACACACCCTTGCACCATTTCTAGAACACACATAGCTACCTATACTGCCCAACCTGAGAACTCTAATGGACACTCTAGCACACACAAAATCTAAAATCTGTAAACCATGTACACTGGGTCCACATGACACACACTGATCCTCTCAAATTTATTCCTATGTACTGTACACTGTGGGTTCACTGTCTAAACTGAGATCATGTACCCTGTCTTGCACTCACAAACACTCAAGCACTCACTCACTCACTCATCCATACACTTCACTGTCCCTGAGAACAGGAAGACACATTTTACAATCCCCCACCATTACACTCACACACACAAGCTCACTTACACACAATCTGAAAACTTAACCCATGTTCACACATACACACATGCATATGCATGATTTCCCCCTAACTTCTACATATATATGTATTTATATAATATATAACTTAATGTGATAATGTGATGTAATATGGATATTGCCTATCGATATATATATAATATGTATATAGGTATAGGAAATGGATATGGTGTATTGCCTATAATATGTGAATTTGGCTCATGGCCTATGTTGTGTAGCCTATGGTATCCTTTGTGTAATCTTGTGTATATGGAATATGCACATGAGTAGGGTCATGTAGACTTCTGTGACTTGTATGGGTGTGTACTTGCTAGGATAGACTGGTTAGGCCTAGTGAGACTTGATTGGGTCTAGGTTGACCTAGTTGACCTAGCATTGACTAGTTAGTTGATTAAAGTTGACCAGGGTATCAGGCAGTATTTCATTCAGACACTCAGGATATCAGGCGAGTACATTCTCTAACCGTTTCATACTTGCTAGGACTATTTTCTTGCTCTAGATTATTTTACTTGATGCTGACACGATGGAAACACGGATTAGTACTATATGGATCTTTTCATACGATGTTATCCCCCTCGGGAGCATCAGATACATCATGTCATGTGCGTTACACTTTTATCATGTATTCTTGTGCTTTCACCATTCATGTGCACTCTCGTGATTTATGTACTCTTATGTTCACGGAGCCCCCATGTTTATATTCATGTGCACCCATTTATGGGCCCCCATGTGAAATCATGTATAATAACATAACTTGAACGGATCCTTGTGTATTGATTGGGGTACGGGGGAGTATAATGTCATGACCCGCACCCACCGAGAGGGTACGAGTATGTAACAGCGCCCAGCCTACGCCGCAGTGTCGGCGGTAGAACGCTATTCTAGGTCATGAACTATAACTAACACAATATAGAATAATCTCCAACTGGAGGCTAATCACAGAAGGTATAACTCAATCACGACTAGAGATAGAATATGGCATGATAAAATAGATAAGAAAATCCTCAATTGAGGTACAACAGAAATGAAATAACATAAGTTAATAACTACGAGTCTCAACATCTCTAGAATATACAACTCCGAAATCAAGGACAACAACTAATCATAAAAAGAAGAACATCCTAGACTATCTATGCTAAACATGGGTATCATCCTCAGCAGCTGCCTGAACCTCCCCAGGGGTCCAGGTTGCGAGTGTCATCTAGGCAAGCTCCAAAGTAAGGGGTGCAGGGTTCCTCATCATCCTCTGCAAAATTTTCAACAGGTTCAGTCAGGACGGGAGTGAGCACAATACATCTCACGCAGATCATAACAGGTTAGAAAATATAGACATACAAGAGAGTACTATACATGAAACTGAAAGAAAGTACATGATGTAAATAGAGAGAGAACTATAATAGAAATATCTACTATATGTAGAGAGCTACCAGTGACTAGTGATTTAGAGTACAAAGTCGACATGTGAACGGTTGGATTTGCACATGAATATACTAAACAGGCGTACATGGCTATACTACTTTGGAATTGTTCACATGACTATTTATACTCTCCTATACCACAATCAATACACAAGGATCCAGACAAGTTATGTTACGTACATGATTTTTACATGAAGCACATAGATGGGTGTACATGAAGAATATATGAGGGCTCAGAAACTGAGTGCACATGAATTCCACATGAATGCCCATGAAGGGTGCATATGAAGTATATGTTATCCATGAATACACGAGAAACATGACCGAACATGATAGCACATGAGAGTACACGAGCGAGCACGAACGACATTAAGCACATGATAAACATGAATAACCTGAGAGCGAGGAATACAGGATGTACATGAAATACACGACACGATGTATCCGATGCTCCCGAGGGAGATAACATCTCAATGTAGGAATCCATATAGTACCAATCCGTGATAATATCGTGACAGCATCAGATAAGGTAAACTAGAGCAGGAATATAATTCTACGCAAGTTATAAAATGATCAGAGTATGTACTCGCCTGGTATCTGAATAGCTGTAGTAATGTACTGTCCGAGATGATGTACCTGACTCCTAGTTAGAGCAACACAAGTCAAGATGTATACAGGGGATGATAAATGTAATCTACGATGCGTCTGTATGCTGTCTAAGTCAAACTAGGCTAAAGTCAACTCTAGTCAACCACAGTAGTCAAATTAGGTCAACTAGGTCAAGTCCTAGCCCAAACAACTTTAGCAAGTCTCACTAGGCCTAACCAAGCCTAGGCTAGCATTCACACATACCAATCCAAGGCTATACAAGCCACACAACCACACATAAAGGGCACATCATATTCATGCATATTCAACATTATATATATATAAAAAGGAAGGAACTAACATGTAAGCTATGTGTGTGTGTGAACATGGAGGTGTACATGTAAAGAGAAATCAACACTAGGCCATATATCTTTGTACCCACATATATACATATCTATATACACATATATGTATATAACTATAGGAATATATATATATACTCACATTATATATATACATGATATACCTACACATAGAGATAGAGAGAAAAAATGAAATCAAGTAAAATGTGTGTGTGTGTACATATGTGTTTAGGAATGTGTGTGTGAGTGAATGTGTAAGGAATACAGTGTTGTGGGTGATGAAGGGTAGTGTCAATGGGGCATGTGCATGTGTGTGTCTACATATGTGTGTAGAGGGTGCCATAGTGTAGGGTGTGTGGGGATACTAGCATTTGTGTAAATATTGTGTATAGATGTGAATGTAAAATACACATTTGCAATGTAACCAAGTTCTAGTTTCAGGTTTTACACAAAAAAATAGTGCTTGAATGTTGGATTTGAAGGAGTGGCTAAACTCAAACAAAAGGGCAATGGCACATTACATCAGAACATGTATCACATGGTACTTAACATATATATATCATACACATGTTGCTAACTGAACCCAAGAGCCTAATGTACACATATATACGAATACTCATACATCAACAGAAAATGGGACAATATAACATAGGTGGACAAAAATGGAAAGGGACAAACACTCAAAACAGGGTTCCCCCAATATCCCAATTCCTGGTACAACCTGATACCAAACTCCTAAGTCTAAATCCCCAAGGACAAGTGCCAAAACAATGACCAAGGATACAAAATCCCAACACTCAACTCCATAAATCAAATCTGAAATGGATAGGGGGGTTAGTGTGTGTATATGTAATAGTGTTCATGCAACCTAGGCTATAGGTCATCCTGTGCACCTGTGTGTGTGATACAACATGGAAACAAAAGAGTGTGTGTGTGAAGTGTATAGCAGGAAGCAATTGACAGTGTGTCAGGAATCTTGTGTATGTGTGTGAGTGTATTTATGTACATGAGTGTCATGAGGAACTTGGTTTAAGTGGACAGGAAACAGTGTCCAGTGTTCAAGTGTTCAGAGAACATCAGTGCCTGTGTGTGTACAGGATTCAAATATGGAAGTGTATGGGAATGTAGGTAATGTGTATAGTTAATGTGGGTTAATCCCAGGTTCCCTGTTCAATTTTTTTTAGTTCACAATAGCCTATATGTTCTCAGGAATTGAGATTTAAGAACTGTGTATCACGTTGAATTTTCGAAGGCTAAAAGTAATACTGAAGCTAAAATCTCATGCCTAGCAAGCTCTAAACTACACTAACATGTACTGGTTCATTCCTACGTCAATGAAACATATCATGCATATATATAAAATCTGAAATCGAAAGCATAACAGAAAATAATAGGAAGGCTACGATAATTAGATATTTCTAAACTACACTAACATGTACTGGTTCATTCCTAAGTCAAATCAACAATCGTCAATCCAATAAATAAATCAATAATTCTAAAAGGTCAAAATAACCAAATTACCCCTAGACTAAAAATGATAATTAGATATTCAAAATCACATGGTTCGGCTCTAGGGCAGACAGTCTCTACGGTTTCACTAGCTGCAAATCAAAATCACAAGTCATAATATTTAAGTAGTTTTAAAATGATTAAAAATCACCAAAAATCATATTCTTAATTAAATATCATAATTAAATAAATTAAAATACAAAATTTCAAAATTACCCTTATTTTAGAAATTGGGTGTTACAAGTCTACCCACCTTAGAAAAATTTTGTCCTCGAAATTAAAATGGTAGTAGTCCTTCTAGGTCAAACACCCCACAATCAAAGTCTCAAACATACCGTCAGATAATCATATGCGTCCGTCCAAAATCATAATACTCAGAATCTTCATCGTGCTAGTGAGCAAGGCTACGATAATCATAGAGTCCTCGACTAAGGCACATACCTCCAGAATCATGGTATTTAAAATTTTCGTATTGTCGCATGCTTGGAAGCGAAAATCTTAAATTCCTACACCCAAGAAATACGTCCTAAATCTGACTATATGTCCTCACTATGCCAGCTAAACACGACTATCGAAGATTCTAGATCCCATAACCGAGGTGACCTAGCCCATATGATTTATCTCAGAAGAAAATCAAACGTAACACAAGAACAACAGGACAAAATTGATCAATCAATAAGGAACAGAGGAAATCGAAATTCAAGATAGCTATAAAAGGCAATTGCAGAAATAGAATTAAAAAAATGGAACCTGCAACTAGATCTCCAACGGCCTGAGCATCCTCGACTGTCCTGGCGAAAGCTCGCTCCTGCTGGCCTCCCCTGGCCTGCTGCTGATGCTGCATGTACCTCTACTGCTGAGTCGGTAAGTATAATCCCCTCTGCTGGCCTACCGGAGCCCTAGCTCGTGCTCCCTGAACTGTCTGTCCCGATGACTCGGGACACTCTCTCAGCCGATGATCAGATCCTCCGTAAAGTAAACATCTGCCCAACCTCTTCCGACATTCGCCCCAATTGTGCCCTGGTCTCTTACAGAAGGGGAAAATAATGACAAGCTACTGTACCGGGGCCTGCTGCTGCCTCTGTGGCTGTTGTGCCTGCTGAAAGGGTACACGGTCCTGAAACTGTCACTGCTGAATGTAGACCCTCGGCTGCTGATACTGCTGCTGAAACTGTAGATGGGGCCTCTTGGCCGGGCCCGCATTGCCACTAGCTTGCTGAGTGTCTCGTGTCCTCTTCTCCTTCAGCCCAAGATCGTCCTCCGCTACCATGGCTCCTACCAGAATCTGCTCGAAAGTGGCGTCACGACTGCTCTTGGTATATGACCTGATCTTCCTGATCAAACCCCTGTGGAACCTCCTCGCCTTCCCGGCCTCAGTAAGATCCTCAACGAATCTGCTCAAACGGCAGAACTCTATAGCGTACTCCTTAACGGTCTGGTTTTCTTGAACCAAACTCACGAACTGCACCTCCAAAGCACTGAGTGCTGTATCAGGAAAGAATTTCTCCTTGAATAGTTTCTTGAACGCTGCCCAAGTCTGACCGACTGTACCAACCCTCAGGCCTGTCTGATACCAAGTACGGGCCAAGTCCTGCATCTGACTGGCTGCTGCCTCGATATGTAATCCAGCTGGTATCTGTGCCAATCGGAATATCTCCTCAATATGCTCTATCCAATCGTCAGCATATATGATGCCCTCTGTACCCTTGAAGTCTCGGGATCCCATCTTTTTAAAGGATTGGATGTCTGGAGTCCTAGGCTGATACGGCTGCATCTGACCTCCCTGTGGGTGAGCAGCCACCAGCTCTACTGTCGTCCTGACCAACTGGTGAGTATCTTATATGCTCTGTCGGAAATTAGCAGTCTGGCTCTGCTGCATCTCCAAGAATCGCTGGAAAAGGGTAAACATCTAGGCCGCATCTACTGTCCCTGGAGGCAACTGCAGATGATACATATCCGGAATGACGGGGGAAGACCTCCGGACAGGTGGAGGTGCACTCCCATAAGCTGCAGAAGCTCCTATATGAGCAAAAATAGGAGGTGCTCTGGTCCCAGCATCCACAATCGGGTGGAGGGTGGTAGGCCTCTCACCAGCATCTGCTGGGCCAGAGCGATGCAATTGTGTCTCAATCACCATCCTGGAGACAGATCAAACAAGGAATCAATACTGAGATAGAAACGATAATTCAAAGGAGGACAGTTATTCAAGGAAGCAATCTTCAACAGGAATTTAGATGGCAGGAATCCAGTTAAGAGTTTTTCCTAATGTGATTGAGTACCTCAAAAATAATCCTAATCCTACTGCAGGCTGTAGTGGTACTCTAGTTCGAATACCACTACACAAATTCGACCCGCATGGGCTACCACTAAAAACGTGTCACGACCCGCACCCACCGTGAGGGTACGAGTACGTAACAGCACCCAGCCTATGCCGCAGTGTCGGCGATAGAACGATGTTCTAGGTCATGAACTATGACTAACACAATATAGAATAATCTCCAACTGGAGGCTAATCACAGAAGGTATAACTCAATCACAATTAGAGATAGAATATGATACGATAAAATAGATAAGAAAATCCTCAACTGAGGTACAACAGAAATGAAATAACAAAAGTTATTAACTACCATTCTCAACATCTCTAGAATATACAACTCTGAAATCAAGGACAACAACTAATCATAAAAAGAAGAACAGCCTAGACTATCTATGCTAAACATGGGTATCATCCTCAGAAGCTTCCTGAACCTCCCTAGGGGTCCAGGTTGCGAGTGTCATCTAAGCAAGCTCCAAAGTAAGGGGTGCAGGGTTCGTCATCATCCTCTATAAAATTTTCAACAGGTCCAGCCAGGACGGAAGCGAGCACAATACATCTCACGCAGATCATAACAGGTTAGAAAATATAGACATGCAAGAGAGTACGATACATGAAACTGAAAGAAAGTACATGATGTAAATAGAGAGAGAACTGTAATAGAAATATCTATTATACATAGAGAGCTACCAGTGACTAGTGATTTAGAGTACAAAGTCGACATATGAACGACTGGATTTGTACATGAATATACTAAAGAGGCGTACATGGCTATACTACTTTGGAATTATTCACATGACTATTTGTACTCCTCCATACCCCAATCAGTACACAAGGATCCAGATAAGTTATGTTACGTACATGATTTTTACATGAAGCCCATAGATGGGTGTACATGAAGAATATATGAGGGCTGAGAAACTGAGTGCAAATGAATTCTGCATGAAGGCCCATGAAGGGTGCACATGAAGTATAGGTTATCCATGAATACACGAGAAACATGACCGAACATGATAGCACATGAGAGTACATGAGCGAGCACGAACGAGCATGAAGCACATGATAAACATGAATAACATGAGAGCGAGGAATACACGATGTACATGAAACATACGACACGATGTATCCGATGCTCCCGAAGGGGATAACATCTCAATGTAGGGATCCATATAGTACCAATCCGTGATAATATCGTGACAGCATCAGATAAGGAAAACTAGAGCAGGAATATAATTCTAAGCAAGTTATGAAATAATCAGAGAATGTACTCGCCTGGTATCTGAATAGTTGTAGTAATGTACTGTCCCAGATGAGGTAGCTGACTCCTAGTTAGAGCAACACAAGTCAAGATGTATACAGGGGATGATAAATGTAATCTACGATGCGTCTGTATGCTGTCTAGGTCAAACTAGCCTAAAGTCAACTCTAGTCAACCACACTAGTCAAACTAGGTCAACTAGGTCAAGTCCTAGCCCAAACAAGTCTAACAAGTCTTACTAGGCCTAACCAAGCCTAGGCTAGCATTCACGCATACCAATCCAAGGCTATACAAGCCACACAACCACACATCAAGGGCACATCATATTCATGCATATTCAACATTATATATATATATAAAAGGAAGGAATTAACATGTAAGCTATGTATGTGTGTGAACATGGAGGTGTACATAAAAAGAGAAATCAACACTAGGCCATATATCTTTGTACCCACATATATACATATCTATATACACATATATGTATATAACTATAGGAATATATATATACTCACATTATATATATACATGATATACCTACACATAGAGATAGAGAGGGAAAATGAAATCAAGTAAAATGTGTATGTGTACATATGTGTTTAGGCATGTGTGTGTTAGTGAATGTGTGAGGAATATAGTGTTGTCGGTGATGAAGGGTAGTGTCAATGGGGCATGTGCATGTGTGTGTCTACATATGTGTGTAGAGGGTGCCATAGTGTAGGGTGTATGGGGATACTAGCATGTGTGTAAATATTGTGTATAGATGTGAATATAAAATACACATTTGCAATGAAACCAAGTTCCAGTTTCAGGTTTTACACAAAAAAACAGTGCTTGAATGTTGGATTTGAAGGAGTGGCTAAACTCAAACAAAAAGGAAATGGCATATTACACCAGAACATGTATCACATGGTACTTAACATATATCTATCATACACCTGTTGCTAACTGAACCCAAGAGCCTAATGTACACATAGATACGAACACTCATACATCAACAGAAAATGGGACAATATAACATAGGTGGACAAAAATGGAAAGGGACAAACACTCAAAACAGGGTTCCCCCAATATCCAAATTCCTGGTACAACCTGATACCAAACTCATAAGTCTAAATCCCCAAGGACAAGTGCCAAAACAATGACCAAGGATACAAAATCCCAACACTCAACTCCATAACTCAAATCTGAAATGGACAGGGGGGTTTAGTGTGTGTATATGTAATAGTGTTCATGCAACCTAGGCTATAGGTCACCTGTGCACCTGTGTGTGTGATATAACATGGAAACAAAAGAGTGTGTGTGAAGTGTATAGTAGGAAGCAATTGATAGTGTGTCAGGAATCCTGTGTATGTGTGTGAGTGTATTTATGTACATGAGTGTCCTCAGGAACTTGGTTTCAGTGGACAGGAAACAGTGTCCAGTGTTCAAGTGTTCAGAGAAACATCAGTGCCTGTGTGTGTACAGGATTCAAATATAGAAGTGTATGGGCATGTAGGTAATGTGTATAGTTAATGTGGGTTATTCCCATGTTCCCTGTTCAATTTTTTTAGTTCACAATAGCCTATATGTTCTCAGGAATTAAGATTTAAGAACTGTGTATCACATTGAATTTTCGAAGGCTAAAAGTAACACTGAAGCTAAAATCTCATGCCTAGCAAGCTCTAAACTATACTAACATGTACTGGTTCAATCCTATATCAATGAAACATATCATGCATATATATAAAATCTGAAATTGAAAGCATAACAGGAAACAATTGGAAATACTAAAATTGAACTCAGTTTGTAGGAACTGGGAAATGCCAAACCCAATGTTATTCGAAAACCCATATCCATGCCAAGCACAAACCCTAACATGTTAACTAATTGTACAACAATTAAACTATAGCTAAATCTAATGTATTAATTCATTAAAATGAAGATGAAACTGAAGAACACTGAATAACTGACTGATACATCATTGTATCAGTCTAATGGGGAAGTCCCCATTCTATCACTCATATTAACAATTAATAAATAGAATATGGTTGGTAATACATTAGTGTAGGTTTGGACATTCATTTCAGTGCATGTTGTGTCCCCAAATTAGGAAACGACGTGTCCAATCAATATAAACACACAAAATTGCACAGACACAGTGACTGCGTCGTACAGGCAGGACATGAACTCGTGGACACAATACAGTGTGCCATTGGCCACGTTCTTGTGTCCACATGTTCGCCAGGGATAGGGGTAGGTCGTGGGGTGCTTGCACAGTGTCCCCGACGTGTCCGTAGGGGACACGAACAGCGTATCAAAATTGCTATTCTGACTGTGCATGCACAGTGTAGAATTGGTGCACGTGTCCGTGCTCCCTCGACACGACACAAGGCCATGTCAAAATCGAAGGGTGGCACGTCAGTGTGTGCCCCCTCCCTCATGCCAAGTGGCAGCCCACCATATGGCAAAACGAGGGAGAAATCAGAGTATGGTAGCAGGGGACATTACGAGGGTGTCGTGCTGCGTGTCCGTGGAAATTTTAGACACGGACATGACACAAAACCTAGCTCAGTCTTCACGAAATATATTATACACACATAGATCTATAATTCCATGTAATTAATTTTTCAAAAATCAAAAATAAAATCCTTTGTGATATTTTATCAAACACATGCACATACACCATGATACGTGTACGATACGGACACCAAACAGACACGAAATCCACCCAAACTCTAGGAAAAACTAGGGGACACTTAGGACTAGCCTAATATGCAAAGAAAACGGAATATTAAATAATTTAAGGGATTTTACCTATAGGTGAAATTTGAAAGGAAAAGCCTCAAATGGGGGGGGTGTTCTCCTTGATAGCCAAATGATACAATTTGGTTCAAACCTGAGATTTCTCTCCATGAACACGAAATAGGGCTAGATTAGGATCATATGCAAAAGACTAAAGTGGAAAAGGAATTAAAATGAAGAAACTAGGGCTTGGGGAAGAAATGACATTACCTCTTTCTTTAAAATATTGAAATCTCAATAAAGAGGCAAGAACAATAAATGAGGAGATTATTTATAGGGAGAATAGCCCTAGATGGTTGGTCATAAAGTGAAAGTTAGGGTTAGGGTTGAGTCTAATGGGCTATGGACCTATTTGCACTAGTCATGGAACCAAATTTTAAGTATCAAGCCTATGGTCCAAATCACTAAGCCTTCTATCCAAGTCTTGATTCCTACATGACTAACTTAGATTGACTTAAGTTAGGCTAGGGTCTCACCATGCTAATCAAGTCACCTTAACTAGAGTCAATATCTAGGTTAGTCTCTTAAGTCACAACTAGTAAAAGTCAAATCAACAATCGTCAATCCATTAAATAAATTAATAATTCTAAAAAGTCAAAATAACCAAATTACCCCTAGACTAAAAATGATAATTAGATATTCAAAATCACATGGTTAGGCTCTAGGGCAGACAGTCTCTACGGTTTCACTAGCTGCAAATCAAAATCACAAGTCATGATATTTAAGTAGTTTTAAAATGATTAAAAATTACCAAAAAATATATTATTAATTAAATATCATAATTAAATCAATTAAAATACAAAATTTCAAAATTACCCTCATTTTAGAAACTGGGTGTTACGTATAAATAGTCATGTGGATAATTTTCAAAGTAGTGTAGCCATGTGCATGTTAGGGTTATATACTAAAAGCATCACTTTTTTAGTAACCTTATTTCCTTAAATTTTGAATGAGAATCATATGGGCAAATGTTTGCATATTGTATTTGTTGCAAGTGTTAATGCAAATGTCTGATATTCTATATTGTAGATAATATGGTGTGTGGTGTTACACAGAAGATCATTTTATTAGTTCCCTATGGAGTATATAAATAGTTCACAACCTAGATGGACTTGGACAATCTATTGGAAAGGTTGTAGTGTAATCTGGTATTAGTCTATCTTGACTATAGGTTTGTACTAGTATACTTCGTGTGTATTGAACAGGACCACTTGAGGTTGTTCTCTTTGTACTGACTACATAAGAGAACAAACACCTCTGTTATTGTGGATGCTTGTGCTCTTAACCCGGATATAATAACGGACATGTATATATAGTATACATTATTTTGACTCATAAAAGAGTGAGATTCATTATGGATCAACAACCTCTATGAATTGGGTAATAATATTGTATGTATGATGAGCTGTTGATTATAAATGGAATCTATGTCCCGATACATCGGGTTGATGATGTCCCCTTAAGGAGCTCATAAGGATTGTCATGTAAACCCTGCAGGTGGATTATATCCGACATGACAAATAAAGTTGAGCGGTACTACTTAAGGATAAAAGATGTCGAATCAATATAGTTGTCAGTAACTTAATTTGATCGACGGACATACGATATCTTAACATGGGGAGCCAAACGAGCATATAATAAAAGGAGCCCACAAACATAATTTGGGATTAGGGAGGTAGTGCAACAATAGCTTATCAGTGGACCGAGCTATTGTTAATGGGCCTGGATTGTGTGTTCGGGCTGAACATGGGATATCCAGATCTATTAGGAGGCCTAACCCTAATTTCTCCTCATGGTCCCTGTCGTAACCTATATATATCCTCTATTCTCTGGCCGCCAGATTACCGATCAGAAATCTAAAACTTTCTCTAAATTCGTGATTCACGTAAGGAGAGAAAGAGAGGGCTGCCAAGGAAAAGAAAAGGTTGGAAGATCGTCGCCCACACGACGTCCAATCGAGAAAGGAATACGTACAGAAGATCTTGGGTCGTCCGTTCGAGATTGCCAGAAATTACTTGTCTCCTTTCCGTCGTAGGTATAATTCGTGAACCCTAGTTTCCGCCTATGAAGGGTTAGAACACGTATTAGATCTGTTTAACTTTCTATCGATCAATACGCACACCAAAGAAAGGGTCCTGGGAATCCCCAGTTCTATCAATTGGTATCAAAGCCACTTTGGATCTACGTATTGATTGATACGTCCATGTTGTCCAATAAAACCTGTACTTTGTAATAGTCGATAGATGTAGATCTATTCTAACTCGGTTTTGCAGGTATCTTAGATCCAACTATTATGGTCCAATGCATGTTTTTGATTGTGTTGTTTAAATCACGGACATGTCATGGATGTTGTTATTGCTGTAGATGTAATTAAAATCATGAGGGTTGATCATGCTTATTATTTTAATTTTACAATCTAGATTATGTGTGAACTCCTTCGGAAGGCATAGGATTGATGTAATTTTAATTATTTTTGATCAATTGTGATGGCGGTGGTGGCTGTTTCTGACGTTGGACGAGATGCTGGTTTTAAGCAGTCCAGAGGCAGACAGATGATTTTCGATGAAGGAATCGACAGACAAAACCTTAAAAAAAAATGGGGCGCTGCCCCGAACCCCGCGACCTGACCGGGCAGGTCGAACCTCGAATAGATTTGTGCAGCACCAGATTTTGGATTCGGATAGTTGAGGACGGAGCAGTAAAGATAACCATAATAGTTGGATATTTTCTCTTATTTTTGTCATTTTGCTTTTTTGATTATGCATGTTTATTATTGTGTGGTTATTTTTTTTGAAAAACCAAGCCTACATTAATAATGGACACCATGGACATAATATCAACTAGTAGAAAAATCCTCATTGTTAAATAACTAAGTGGAAGAGGATATTTATTTAGTTTAAATCTTATGGTCTCCATTACTGGTTTGTAGGTGATGTAATTATACTTACGTGTTGGCTATAGTGCTTTCCTCCATATCGGATGAGTATAATTATGGATCACCAGTACAAACTTCCTTAGGGATAATTGTAGAAAGTGATCTAGTATGTGTTCACTTCTCCATCTGAAGAAACTCATTACAAGGTAATGGACTTAGTATTAAGTAATGGTATACACTTAGATACAAATAATGGTATCCTCCCCATCGGAGTCACTGCTATTATTTGTATGACCAGAGCAAGACCAGCATATTAATTTTATTTGTCATAAAGTTATGTTGACATGATAGTAAAATTAATAAGAAAAACCTACTTGAACAAAGTTGAATTTGTATACGTCCACACTATCGTGGCATGCTAAATTCATGGTGTTCAAGGTGTTGGTGAATTTCTTATTATTGTTTTGAGGGAATCAATATTTAGTTAATTCAAAAAGTTTTTTTTGCCCTACATAATTTTATTTATGTGATTCTCAGGATTTCAAAAATGGATTCTCTTAGTCCACTTATGGTGATTCTTAAAGAAAACAAACTTACTGGACCTAATTATATTGACTGGAAACGTAATTTGGATATTGTTCTGACTGCTGAGGAGTACAAATATGTACTTATTGAGGAATGCCCACCTAAGCCTGATGCTAACTCTGATGAAGAGGTCAAAGAGGCTTATAAGAAGTGGAAAAAGGCAGATGAGATGGCACGGTGTTACATTCTGGCATCTATGTCAAATGTACTACAACATCTGCATTAGGCCATAGCCACTGCTTATGACATGATGTATAACCTCAAGGAACTCTTCGGACATCAGAGTAGAGCAGCTAGGCAGTTTGCTATGAAATGTTTGATGAATATAAAAATGGCTGAGGGTACACCAGTAAGGGATCATGTTCTCAAGATGATGGGTCATCTAAATGAGATGGAGATCCTTGGAGCTAAAATTGATAGGGAATCCCAGGTCGATATCATTCTCGGGACTCTGCCTAAAAGTTTTGATAATTTCTGCCTTAATTACAACATGAACAAAAGGTTGTATAGTTTGGCAGAACTTGCAAAAGAGCTACAGGATGCTGAATCTCTATTTAGGCAGAGTGGTCATGTTTTTGTTTCTGAAAAGGCTTCTACTTCTAAGCCAAAAGGTGGTAAGAAGAAGAATAATATTTAGAAACAAGAAAACTTAGCAAAGAAGGGCATGGGACCTCAAGGCGCAGTAAAAAAGCCGAAAGGCAAATGTTTCAAGTGCAAAGGGTCAGGACATTGGAAGACTGATTGTCCACTTCTCAAGCAAGAAAACAGAGAAGGTATATCTCATTTAATAGTAGTTGAAACATGTTTAGCGGTGTTATCTATCGGCACCTGGTGTGTAGATACAGGAGCCACTAATCATGTCTATAATACATTGCAGGGGTTCCAGGAAACCAGACGGTTCAGTGATGGAGAGATATGTTTGTTCATGGGTGATGCTACAAAAGTATCGATCGTTGTATTATGAGATGTTACTTTATCTTTTGGTAGAAATAAGTCTTTGATATTGAAAGATTGTCTTTATGCACCTTCACTTAGAAGGAATTTAGTTTCTGTTTCTATGTTAGTTAAGGATGGATATTCAGTTTATTTTAATGACAATATAGTTATTAGAAAGAATAAACATTTTATTTGTTCTGGTGCATTGGTTGATAATTTGTATGTCATTAATCCTATTTTGCCTACAATGTAACTTATGGAAATGAATAATATGTCATCTAACTTAAATAAGAGAAAAGAACCTTTTTGTATGAACCAAACATATCTTTGGCACTTACGATTGGGGCATATTAAACTAAGAAGGATTCAAAGACTGGTTGAAGATGGACATTTGAGTTCATTGGAAGTGGAGGCACTACCAGTCTGTAAATCCTGCTTGGAAGGTAAAATGACCAAAAGGCCTTTTATGGCAAAGGGGTATAGGGCCAAAGATGTATTAGAATTGGTTCATTCTGATTTGTGTGGACACATGACTATCCAAGCTAGAGGTGGCTTTGAATATTTTGTCATATTTATTGACGATTATTCAAGGTATGGATACATTTATTTGATGTGCCGTAAGTATGAGTGCTTTGAAAAATTCAAAGAGTACAAGGCTGCAACGAAAAAATGTCATAGAAAATGTATCAAGTCATTATGATCAGATCGTTGTGGCGAGTACCTCTTTGGAGAGTTTAGGGATTATTTATCAGAGGCTGGGATTGCATCCCAATTGACTGCACCTGGAACCCCCCACACTACACCATATTGGCCAATTTCTAATGGGCCTTGTTTGCAGGTTCTAACGGCCTTAATCCGTTACAAAACACTAACTAGTTACACCCGTTAGTATATACCTGTAGTCTGTTAGAAATAATATATATTTTCCTAAATTATTAACATACTCCATTCTCCATTGTTTAACTATATACATACTAAAAATTTTTAACGGGAGAAAAAATATGGTTGCTGCTCTAATTTCCCCCCAATTTACCTCATTTTAATATATACATACTCCATCCTCCATCGTGCCCATCATTTCTTCCCCACACTTGTAACACCCAGTTTTTCAGATGAGGATAATTTTGAAATTTTGTAATTTTAATTATTAATTATTGATATTTAATTCACATTATAATTTTTGGTGTTTTTTTATTAATTTTTAAACTATTTAAAAACTGGTTAAGTCATGACTTGTGATTTTGATGTGCTGTTAGTGAAACCTAAGAGACTGCATGACCTAGAGCCTAACCATATCATTAGGATGATTAATTATCATTTTTATCCTAGGGATATTTTGGTCATTTTGACTTAATTGAATTATTTGGTGATTTGTTGAATTGGTGAATTCTAGTTTGACTTTGAGACCTAGTGGACTAGCCTAGAAGCTAACCCTAGCCATGGTGACCCTAGTCTAACTTGAGTTAACTTATTTTACTCATTAGAAAATAGTTTTAGAATAAGGGGATTTGGTTTAGTGGATTTAAGTCATGGCTTGTGATTTCATGAAATGACTTATGACTCAATGGTTTAATTGATCATGACTTAAGCCCATGGGCCATTTAGTGAACCCTAACCCTAATTAATGAACCTATGAACAGCCACATAGGGATCCCCACCCTATTTAAACACTTTCTCATTAGGGCTTGCCTCTTTTTATCATTCCAACACTTGGAGAAAAGAAAGGTAAGTTTCCTCATTCCAAAAATTTCCATTTTATTCATTTGATCTCCTTTTTCATCCTAGCCTTTTGCATTGGGTTCTAAATTGAGTTTATGGACTGTTGGTGGAGAGCCATTTCAGTTTGGGATCAATTTGGAGCATTTGGTCATCAAGAAGGACACCCTCCATTTGGAGCTTTTCCGTACAATTTGCACCTCTAGGTAAAATCTTTTAAATTGATTTAAATTTTAGTTTTCTTTGCATGTAGGGCTAGATCTAGGAGTCCCCTAGGTGTCCCTAAAATTTGGGTGAATTCCGTGTCCGTTTGGTGTCCGTATCGGACACGTGTCATGGTATGCATATAGGTGTTCGATAAAATATTACAAAGGGAATTTATTTGCTATTTTTGAAAAGTATTTGAATGGAAAAATTGTTTTATATGTGATTATCGATTTCGTGTCCTACTGAGCACAATTTTGGACACATTTGTGTCCAAAAATTGGACACACACACACGCACGGGACACAGCACAGGCCCCGTGCAGTCCCCTGCTACCCGACACTCCTGTAGGACACGACACGACACTATTTGCCACGAAAATTTGTGGTCACATGCGGGCACCCACTGACATAACACTCACCAAATTTTACGAACTCTCGTTCACTGTGCGCGAAGTAATCGCGTACGCACGGGTCACACACTGTCACTTCACGTACAGACATTTCTCACTGATACGGCCACGTATCGACCCGTAGACACCACGTGGACACGGGAAAGGCACTTGGACACGTCCCCCTAGTCTAGGTCAACACGTGTGCACGGCCCCGTATCTCCATGTGGCCTGTGTCGTGAGTTGGACACACGTGCACGCGTGCACGAGGACTGAATTTCCTGTTTTCTGACACAGTTCGAATTTGGTTTTGGACACGTTCGTGTCCAGTAGTTTTCTGGACACGAATGCATCCCTATGACACGTGCACATGTGTACTTTGTGTTGGCACGATCAATTTGATGGTTTATTGGGTTTTCCTATGTCGATTTGGGTTCCTATGTGTTTCCTGAACTTGTTGTTCTCACTGATACTGTGGCATTTTTTTTGAGTTAAATGTTACTTAAATTGTTAGATAATATAAATTAGGCTAAATTACAACTTAATACCCTCAACTATTTCAGTTTTTCAACTTGATACCCTCAACTTTGATAGGTACTAACTTGATACCCTAAATTTTTTTTTGACAAAATTGCCCCTCCCCTCCAACACCGCCCCCCCTCCTGCCCCCGATCGACGACCTCCCCCACCCCCTCCCCCCCCTCCCCCCCCCCGCTCCTCTCCCGCCGGCGAACTTCTCCCCTCCTCCTGCCTCCGGCTGACGACCTCCCCCCCATGCCGGCGACCTTCACCCCCTCCACCCAAACCCCCCTCCCTCCCACCGGTGACCTTCTCCCCTCCTCCTGCCTCCGGCCGACGACCTCCCCCCCATGCCGGTGACCTTCACCCCCTCCACCCAAACCCCCCTCCCTCCCACCGATGACCTTCCCCACCCCCTCCCCCCTCCCTCCCGTCGGCGACCTCCCCTTCCCCTCTAGCTTGCGAACTCCCCTCCCTCCACCCCGCGTTGGCGTGCTCGGAGTTGCGCGAGGCGGCAGGATCGCACGCTTGGGAAGCAGCCGGAGGCGGCGGCGGGGGGGGGGAGGGGGGTGCACGGGGCCACGGCCACGGGGAGGGGTGCACGGGGGCGGCGCCGGGGGGTGGGGTGGGAGGGGAGGGCTCGCGGGAAAGGAGGAGGGAGGGGTAAATTTGTCATTTTTAAAATTTTGGGTATCAATATAAAATTATTATATAGTTGAGGGTATTAAGTTAGTACCTATCAAAGTTGAGGGTATCAAGTTGAACATTTTAGATAGTTGAGGGTATCAAGTTGTAATTTAGCCTATAAATTAATACCCATTTTAAAATGTCTACATGTATGTATAGGCCTGAGTAATGGAGTTACTATCCTATAGGCTTTGTTCAGTCTTGGATTTGAAATTTGTTTTGAATGTTTGTTTTAAATATGGAATTGGGTTGTTTGGGATTTCTAGTTTGGAGTTGGAACCTAGTATGTTAACTATTACACTATCAATTTCCTGTCATTACACTCATTTCACTCACTGCACACTCTTTTACAAGTGTTCACTCCACTTTTGCATTCACCTTTAGCCCTTTGCTTGTCCAGATACACCTGTAGTTCACTGTACTCGAATGGTATCATAGCTCATACAATTACTGACACATGTCATATGAATCAGAACCTACATGTTCTGCCCCTACAGACATTGTTCTGCATATGGCCTTCTTGCACTCACAGCATATGCATCACTCCACTGTAATGGCCTTACATCACTTGAGACCTGTCATGCACTCGTTTACCACTTCACTCCCTTCATGTTCTGCATATCTTAGAGTCCACTCTCTAATTCATCCTTGCTTCAGATGTTTGGTCCTCATTCTTCCTTATCTGTCCTGCTATCATCCTCCTTAGCCATGGCCTCAGTAATTGATGTTAGCTTAACCTTGGTTCAGTCCAAATTTGGTTAGGGATATCTTATAGGCTGTAGTACATGTCCTTACTTAGATTAACCCACACACCTTTAGTTCAATGCACATTTTCTATCCAATTTAACTCCTGAACTCAGACTACATCATGGTCTGTTCAACCCTACTGCTAAGTTCATTCTTGAACTGAACCTATTCACATATCACCCACACACACATCCTATTTGACACATTGGCTTGACACTTGCACCTCACTCTCACACACAATTGCTCACACACACTCATTAACTCACACACATTCACATCATACACATTATTGACTTTATCACACTACACTCCTTTACCTAGCTGTCATTTGATTCATTTTTCCTAAACACATTCCTATTTGTATGCACACACCTATGCCTAATCTTAAAAAAACTGAGATGATATACTATTTCCTTTGCACATTTGGCACACATTGAATCACATGCTCATCTCCACACAAACAGGTATTTATATGCTATATAACACTCTCATGACACTTGTTACACATAACCCTTTTGTACTCACACACATGAACACAAATGCACATGTGGCCCTTTCCTATCCTTCAATGTATATGGGTATATATATATATATATATATATATATATATATATATATATATATATATATATATATATATATATATATGTATATATATATGACACATATATTATCATGTATCCTATATAGTATATTGTGTGTACTATTTTATATTAGATACATATATGTTAAAATGTGTATATGCAGATATGTGTTTGCTATAGGTAATATAGCCTATGGGCCTATAGCCTAGGGCTCATTACCTATGAGTGTGGCTTGAATGCCAGTATAGGGTATAGTTGACTTGTATAACCTAGATGTGGTGTGTGCTTGCTAGTCTAGGCTTGGTTAGGCCTAGTGAGACTTGACTAGACTAAGTTTTACCTAGTTGACTTAGGTTGACTAGTCCAGGTTGACTAGAGTTGACCAAAAGTCAACATTAGTCTAGATGTGACCAATTGACCTAGTTTGACCTAGACAGTTGACCAGGTTTGACTTAGAGTTGACCTTGACCTAGATTGACCTAGAAGTCATGTAGATTGCATCATAAACATCAATTACCTTGTTTTACACACATTATAACCTGTACTATTCTATTTAGGATACTGTGACTCCGGTGCAGACATCTGACATTACACTACTGTTTTCAGAGTATCAGGCGAGTACATTCTCTGATAGTTCTCACATTTATTTGCCAGTTACTGTATTTCAGTTCTATTTAGTTTTATGTGATTCTCTGATACCACACGTATGGATATTTCTGGATTCATGTATACGATATACTCACCATATTATCTGGCCTCTATTACTGGAATCACTGGAATCATTCCGGAATCTATTTCTGGAATCATTATATTTTGGCTGGACTCATCTCGATTCTCGTGTCGAATTCTGGATTCATTTGTATTGCGGGACGGAGAAATATTGAGTAAGACATGTAGACATACCCCAAATCTGGAATCTCCAACTGGAATCTACTGGAAGCATAGCCATCTCTGGCCTGATCAGTGAGAGGTCTACCTGATTACCCACAGCCGTTTACATGTCGATCTCCGTATTTTAAAACACACTATTAGATTAGCTGGACTCACCTGGATTCTTGATCACTACCTAGAATCATCTGGTACTGGATTCATCTTGTATTAGATTCATCTCGTACTGGATTTATAGCAGTTTACACTTGTTTTACATTTACTGCCTGGACTCATTATGATTACTTTAGTTCAGCTAGATTTATTTTACAGTCTTCATTGCCATCATTCTTCTCTTGTTTAGTTACTTTACTTTGCTTGTATCTTACTGTTTCTCTATACCATCACCTGTATAAAAACTGCCATATTCATCAATAAAACTGTCTATAACTGCCTTATAGTTCCCTGTCTTTTACTTGGATTTTCTTGAGGAGTTGTACTCGTTCCTGTCCTGACTGGACCTGTTGCAAATTTTATAGATGACTGCCCTAAGGACACATGCCCTACATATTACAGTGGAGATGGTTTAGCTACCTTTGGCCCCGACACTCACGAGTGATCGGGCATTTAGCTAGTCTGTCTTGTTTTAGTTTCATGTTTAGAACTGGAGTTGTACATAGAGATTTGAGACTTGAGATGTATTTGAGATTTTGAGTTTGTTGTTATATTATCTGTAGTTTTGTTGTCTTCAATTTCTTAGTTATACTTCTGTGATATCTTATCGTTCTTAGACTGTGATTGAGATTCTTATATCTGTACTTGTCCTCCGTTCGGAGTCGAGATTTGACAAGTACATTATATAACTGCGTGAGTTATTGATTAGATTGTAACCTAGGACAGCGTTCTACCGCCGATACTGCGGTGTAGGCTGGGCGTCGTTACGTGCTCGTACCCTCACAGTGGGTACGGATCGTGACACGTTTTTAGTGGTGGCCCATGCAGGTCGAGAGTCGCATTAGTACGATATCATGGTAGTACGGCGACTTAGTTGTACTGCCACGAGCCTGCGATAGGATTGAGAGATAGGCTTTAACGGAGAGGTACTCAATTACAGTTAGAAAAAATTCTGCTTCAATTCATGCCATCTACATATCTTACTGATTGTCTTCTTTGAAATAAACTGTCCTCCTTTGATTTTATCGATTCCTGCTCAGTATTGACTTCCTTTTCGATCTGTCTTCAGGATGGTGGAGGCACGATCACATCGCTCTGGTACAGTAGCCGCTGCAGAGGGGTCTGCCACCTCTCACCATCAGCAGCCAGCCCCTGGTACCGCAGCCCCAGTCATGCCAGCTGGGGTGGATGTTTCAGCAGCTTTCGGAGATCCATCAGCTGGGGTAGGTGTTCCATCAGCTGGGAGGCAGAGTCCGGTGCTTCCCGAGATCCTTCTACCGCAGCACCCTCCACCTGCGGGGATGGTAGATGCTGCTCATCTGTTTTCTTTCGTGGAGAGGATTTTGGCGTCTCATCAGCAGCAGCAGCAGCGACAGACTGCCGATTATCATCAGAGGATTGACGAGGCCCACAAGCTAGTTCATGCTACAGTAGAGATGGTGACTGCTCAGGGGGAGCAGCAGCAGCCTTGTCGGAAGGAGAAGGATATACAGGACTTCCAGAAGATGCATCCCAGAGAGTTCCTGGGCACTGAGGGCATTCATTACGCAGACGACTGGATAAAGCATATGGAGGAGAAATTCAGGCTGGCAGAGATACCAGATCGACTCCATATCGAGGCGGCAGGCAGTCAGATACAGGACTTAGCCCGTGCGTGGTACCAGACAGATCCCAGGATGGGAGTTGAGGGCCAGACTTGGGCCCAGTTTAAGGAACTGTTCAAGGAGCAGTTCTTTCCTGATGTGGCCTTGGGAGGCATAGAGGCACAGTTTGAGGGTCTGGTTCAGGGAAACCAGATAGTAGCTGAGTACGCTGGAGAGTTTTGTCGATTGGCCCGGTTCATAGATGACTTGACTGAGAAGACGAAGGCGAGAAAGTTCTGCCGAGGCTTGGTTAGGGAGGTTCGGTCGCTGACTAAGAGCGACCGGAACGCTACCTTTACAGAGATATTTTCTGGGGCTATGGCAGCGGAGGACGACCTAGGGTTGAAGTTGAAGAGGGGTCGTGACTTCCAGAGTGGTAGCAGCAGCGGAGGCCAGGCCAAGAGGCCTCACGCTCAGATTCAGCAGACTCGGGCACCAGTGATGGTTCAGCAGGTACAGCATCATTATCGGGGTCAGGACCCGAAGACGATCAGTTTTTTCTACTGCAGGAAGTTGGGACACTCCAGGGAGCAGTGTAGGAAGAGGCTGAAGGTTTGCTATTCTTGTGGGTCTGAAGCCCACCAGAAGATAGACTGTCCCTTTGCACCACCTTTTGAGGGAGCTAGGACACCTGTAGCTCAGCACCAGAGGGGTGGAGCTTTTGCGATGACGGTCGAGGAGACCGACGCTGCAGGTGATGGGTTAGCAGGTTTGTCCTTCTCATTCTTCTTTCCCACTTTCCTGTGTGATTCTATTAGTACCTGCCAGGATATCATTGTGATTTGCAAGATAGTGTAGCTACCCCGTTCGAGACTGTAAAATCACAACCAGTAGGATTGTGTTGTTTCGACTTTGATTGATTGGGGGTTTGACCTAGGAAGCGTGCGATCATTTTAATTTCGAGGACGAAATTTTTCTAAGATGGATAGGATTGTAACACCCAATTTTCCAGATGAGGGTAATTTTGAAATTTTGTAATTTTAATTATTAATTATTGATATTTAATTCACATTATGATTTTTGGTGTTTTTTATTAATTTTTAAACTATTTAAAAACTGGTTAAGTCATGACTTGTGATTTTGAAGTGCTGTTAGTGAAACCTGAGAGACTGCATGACCTAGAGCCTAACCATGTCATTAGGATGATTAATTATCATTTTTAGCCTAGGGGTATTTTGGTCATTTTGACTTAATTGAATTATTTGGTGATTTGTTGAATTGGTGAATTCTAGTTTGACTTTGAGACCTAGTGGACTAGCCTAGAAGCTAACCCTATCCATGGTGACCCTAGTCTAACTTGAGTTAAATTATTTTACTCATTAGAAAATAGTTTTAGAATAAGGGGATTTGGTTTAGTGGATTTAAGTCATGGCTTGTGATTTCATGAAATGACTTATGACTCAATGGTTTAATTGATCATGACTTAAGCCCATGGGCCATTTAGTGAACCCTAACCCTAATTAATGAACCTATGATCAGCCACATAGGGATCCCTACCCTATTTAAACACTTGCTCATTAGGGCTTGCCTCTTTGTATCATTCTAACACTTGGAGAAAAGAAAGGTAAGTTTCCCCATTCCAAAAATTCCCATTTTATTCATTTGATCTCCTTTTTCATGCTAGTCTTTTGCATTGGGTTCTAAATTGAGTTTATGGACTGTTGGTGGAGAGCCATTTCAGTTTGGGATCAATTTGGAGCATTTTGCCATCAAGAAGGACACCCCCCCTTTGGAGCTTTTCCATACAATTTGCACCTATAGGTAAAATCCTTTAAATTGATTTAAATTTTAGTTTTCTTTGCATGTAGGGCAAGATCTAGGAGTCCCCTAGGTGTCCTTGAAATTTGGGTGAATTTCGTGTCCGTTTGGTGTCCGTATCGGACACGTGTCATGGTATGCATATAGGTGTTCGATGAAATGTCACAAAAGGAATTTATTTGCTATTTTTGAAAAGTATTTGAATGGAAAAATTGTTTTATATGTGTTTATTGATTTCGTGTCCTACTGATCACAATTCTGGACACGTTCGTGTCTAAAAATTGGACACACATGCACGCACGGGACACAGCACAGGCCCCGTGCAGTCCCTGCTACCCGACACTCCTGTAGGACACGACACGCCACTATTTGCCATGAAATTTTGTGGGCACGTGCGGGCACCCACTGACATAACACTCACCAAATTTTACGAACTCATGTTCACTGTGCGCAAAGTAATCGCATTCGTACGGGTCACACACTGTCACTTCACGCACAGAAATTTCTCACTGATACGGCCTCATATCGACACGTAGACACCACGTGGACATGGGACAGGCACTTGGACACGTCCCCCTAGTCTAGATGAACACGTGTGCACGGCCACGTGTCTCCACGTGGCCTGTGTCGTGAGTTGGACACACGTGCACGCGTGCACGAGGACTGAATTTCCTGTTTTCTGACACAGTTCGAATTTAGTTTTGGACACGTTCATGTCCAATTTTCTGGACACGAATGCATCCCTATGACACGTGCACATGTGTACTATGTGTTGGCACGATCAATTTGATGGTTTATTGGGTTTTCCTATGTCGATTTGGGTTCTTATGTGTTTCCTGAACTTGTTGTTATCACTGATACTGTGGCAGTTTTTTTTGAGTTAAATGTTACTTAAATTGTTAGATAATATAAATTGATACCCATTTTAAAATGTCTACATGTATGTATAGGCCTGAGTAATGGAGTTACAGTCCTATGGGCTTGGTTCAGTCTTGGATTTGAAATTTGTTTTGAATGTTTATTTTAAATATGGAATTGGGTTGTTTGGGATTTCTAGTTTGGAGTTGGAACCTAGTAAGTTAACTGTTACACTATGAATTTCCTGTCATTACACTCATTTCACTCACTGCACACTCTTTCACAAGTGTTCACTCCACTTTTGTATTCACCTTTAGCCCTTTGCTTGTCCAGAGACACCTGTAGTTTACTGCACTCGAATGGTATCATAGTTCATACAATTACTGACACATGTCATATGAATCAGAACCTACATGTTCTGCCCCTACAGACATTGTTCTGCATATGGCCTTCTCGCACTCACAGCATATGCATCACTCCACTGTAATGGCCTTACATCACTTGAGACCTGTCATGCACTCGTTTACCACTTCACTCCCTTCATGTTCTGCATATCTTAGAGTCCACTCTCTAATTCATCCTTGCTTCACATGTTTGGTCCTCATTCTTCCTTATCTGTCCTGCTATCATCCTCCTTAGCCATGGCCTCAGTAATTGATGTTAGCTTAACCTTGGTTCAGTCCAAATTTGGTTAGGGATATCTTATAGGCTGTAGTGCATGTCCTTACTTAGATTAACCCACACATCTTTAGTTCAATGCATATTTCCTATCTACTTTAACTCCTGAACTCAGACTACATCATGGTCTGTTCAACCCTACTGCTAAGTTCATTCTTGAACTGAACCTATTCACATATCACCCATACACACATCCTATTTGACACATTGGCTTGACACTTGCACCTCACTCTCACACATAATTGCTCACACACACTCATTAACTCACACACATTCACATCATACACATTATTGACTTTATCACACTACACTCCTTTACCTAACTGTCATTTGATTCATTTTCCCTAAACACATTCCTATTTGTATGCACACACCTATGCCTAATCTTGAAAAAACTGAGATGCTATACTATTTCCTTTGCACATTTAGCACACATTGAATCACATGCTCATCCCCCCACACACAGGTATTTATATGCTATATAACACTCTCATGACACTTGTTACACATAACCCTCTTGTACTCATACACACACACACACACATGAACACAAATGCACATGTGGCCCTTTCCTATCTTTCAATGTATATGGGTATATACATATGTGTATATATATATGTGACACATATATTATCATGTATCCTATATAGTATATTGTGTGTACTATTTTATATTAGATACATATATGTTAAAATGTGTATATGCAGATATGTGTTTGCTATAGGTAATATAGCCTATGGGCCTATAGCCTAGGGCTCATTACCTATGAGTGTGGCTTGAATGCCAGTATAGGGTATAGTTGACTTGTATAACCTAGACGTGGTGTGTGCTTGCTAGTCTAGGCTTGGTTAGGCCTAGTGAGACTTGACTAGACTAAGTTTTACCTAGTTGACTTAGGTTGACTAGTCCAGGTTAACTAGATTTGACCAAAAGTCAACATTAGTCTAGATGTGACCAATTGACCTAGTTTGACCTAGACAGTTGACCAGGTTTGACTTAGAGTTGAACTTGACCTAGATTGACCTAAAAGTCATGTAGATTGCATCATAAACATCAATTACCTTATTTTAAACACATTATAACCTCTACTGTTCTATTTAGGACACTGTGACTCCGGTACAGACATCTGACATTACACTACTCTTTTCAGAGTATCAGGCGAGTACATTCTCTGATAGTTCTCTCATTTATTTGCCAGTTACTGTATTTTAGTTCTATTTAGTTTTATGTGATTCTCTGATACCACACGTATGGATATTTCTGGATTCATGTATGCGACACACTCATCATATTATCTGGCCTCTATTACTGGAATCACTGGAATCATTTCGGAATCTATTTATGGAATCATCATATTTTGGCTGGACTCATCTCGATTCTCGTGTCGAATTCTGGATTCATTTGTATTACCGGGCGGGAAAATATTGAGTAAGACATGTAGACATACCCCAAATCTGGAATCTCCAACTGGAATCTACTGGAAGCATAGCCATCTCTCGCCTGATCAGTGAGAGGTGTGCCTGATTACCCACAGCCGTTTACATGTCGATCTCGATATTTTAAAACACACTATTAGATTAGCTGGACTCACCTGGATTCTTGATCACTACCTAGAATCATCTGGTACTGGATTCATCTTGTATTAGATTCATCTCGTACTGGATTTATAGCAGTTTACACTTGTTTTACATTTACTGCCTGGACTCATTATGATTACTTTAGTTCAGCTAGATTTATTTTACAGTCTTCATTGCCATCATTCTTCTCTTGTTTAGTTACTTTACTTTTCTTGTATCTTACTGTTTCTCTATACCATCACCTGTATATAAAAACTGCCATATTCATCAATAAAACTGTCTATAACTGCCTTATAGTTCCCTGTATTTTACTTGGGTTTTCTTGAGGAGTTGTACTTATTCCTGTCCTGACTGGACCTGTTACAAATTTTACAGATGACTGCCCTAAGGACACATGCCCTACATATTATAGTGGAGATGGTTTAGCTACCTTTGGCCCCGACACTCAGGAGTGATCGGGAGTTTAGCTAGTCTGTCTTATTTTAGTTTCATGTTTAGAACTGGAGTTATACATAGAGATTTGAGACTTGAGATGTATTTGAGATTTTGAGTTTGTTGTTATATTATCAGTAGTTTTGTTGTCTTCAATTTCTTAGTTATACTTCTGTGATATCTTATCGTTCCTAGACTGTGATTGAGATTCTTATATCTATACTTGTCCTCCGTTCGGAGTCGAGATTTGACAAGTACATTATATAACTGCGTGAGTTGTTGATTAGATAGTAACCTAGGACAGCGTTCTACCGTCGACACTGCGACGTAGGCTGGGCGTCGTTACGTGCTCGTACCCTCACAGTGGGTGCGGGTCGTGACAACACTCTCTCTCATTCACCAATTTCTGTGTATGTATACGATCCATCGTCGACCTACGACGATTCCCGCGAGAGGTCGTCGACTGCGGTGAGTCCTGTGAGTCCGACGCATCGTCGACCTCCGTCGTCGGCTACGGTGAGGCCAACTATTTTTTGGCGTCCAACTGTGGCGGGTCATCTGTCCAATAACCCCTATTTGAGGTGAGAAAACCCCCTTGCTGTGGTGCGAAAATAACCTAGTCTTTACTAAGAGTTATTTTCTTCTTTCCTTTGTGATGAGTTCAAAGTTTTGGATTTCATTAGTTCTTTTGTAGGTCTCGGTTGATTTTATTAGTTCAAAGTTTTGGATTTCAAACATCTTAAAGGCACTTTTGTTCATGGAACCAAAATTTGGGTATTTTTGAACATTTTTGAAATTTTTAGGTACTTTTGAACATTTTTGGGGTACTTTTGGACATTTTTCTAGAAATTTTATTGAATTCGAGTTATGCTACTCTCAAAATTGAGAATATTTTGTAGCTGCACAAACCGTCATTATTGTCATATCATCCAAACCTCCTCCTCCAGGAGTTAGAAAATTTTAACATTATGAAAAAGTAGGAATGTTAAAATTTCTGTTACGGGTGCTTGCCATTTCCATTACGGAAGGAAGGAAGCACAAAGGGGAAACATAAAAGGGTGCTTTCCATTTCCGTTACGACGTGTCCAGTACGAGCCATGGGGTGCTTGCCATTTCTGTTACGGAAGGAAGCACAAAGGGGAAACTAAATCTCATAGATTTAGCAGGTTCGATCGATCGTGTTAACTTTTTAAAATTTTGACTAGTTGAAACTAGCAAATAAATAGTGTCTGCTGAATTCTTGGTTTGGTTAGGCAACAAGGACAATAGAAGAACATGTAATGAAGGATTATGCTTCAAGAGAGTGCAAGGATCAATCAATCTTTATTTGCCTTGTCGAATGTCATATATGCTCTTAACAACAACGAGCCTCAGATCCTGTACCGAGAGAGCAAACTGACACGGATATTGCTGGACACTCTAGGAGGACCAGCCGGCCTTGATGATTGCTTGTCTGGTGAGAGAGTTCAATCTTTATATCTTCATAATAATATATGTATGATTATAGTTCAACATTGAATTTATTGTTTTTCCTCTAAAGGATTGTATTGAACTACTTGGTTGTTTTTTTAAGAAAATTGTTTCTTTTGGGGACTACATCTCTTACAACCACAGAGGCGGATTCTCATTTTAAATTTAAGTGAAGTGAGAGATTTGGCATGTATGTTATGTAGGTAACATTTTTTCATGGTACATAATTTTCCTTTTGCCCTTTATATAGGTGTTGATTAAGTTAAGGTCTTAAAGAAATCAGACTTGCCCAATATTTCATGCTTTCTCAAAATCTAATGAAATTGCATCTGCTAGACACCAGTTGTGAGGTTTACTAATCTGAACCTATAAGTCCTACCATTTTTGCAGGCAAGCTTTCTGATAAAGAGAATTCACTGGGATCACCACTGAACTATGAGAAGATACAATGACCACATAGCTTCATTAGGAAATTGTTTGCACATATTTTTTTATGGTTTTTGACGTGTGTTTCAGATTCAAACTATTCACGGGTCACAAGCTAGTTTGAGATTTTATAGGCAATTATTTACTCATCCAGGGATGGACCCAAAGCATGTTTCCCTTATACAGAAAAAATTATATATTAAGTTTTGACCCCCTTACAATTTGGTCCCGGATCTGTCTATAGTCCTCACAATTGATCAGATTTTATGGAGTTTCTACATGTGTCTCCAAATCAATTCATTTTAGTATACTTAGATTACCTAAGCATACATGTACTTTTTCTAGTGTTTGAGCATGTGAAAAGGAAACTCCTACAATAGGGAATTATTATTCTATATTAGCGTCACTACTTATTCAGTCTTGACATCTCCTAGGATACTAAAACTGAAACTGTTCCTGTGGCCTCTTAGTGAAGATAGAGTATGTAATTATGACAGGAAGAAAAGGATTCAAACAGACGACCCCAAATTTTGAGATAAAGTTGTTTTTGTTGTTGTTGAAGTCTTCCATATTATACCTTAGATTAATTTAAATATGTTAATGATTTTTGCATCAGATTATATATGGTAGTAGGGATCCTCTTGAAAGCTATTGTGCCCATCTCTTGCTGTCAAAGGATGAAATATACTTTACTGAGGTTGAGTCCAAAGGATCTTGTAGTACATATGAGCTTCGACCTGTAGCACAGGTATAGTGTTTTAGTATCTACTATCTATTATGTGGCCATATTTTAATCGGTTGAATGTGAAAGTATTTTGCAGTACATATGTGCCTCAGCCTGTAATCCAGGTATAGTTCTTGATCTGTTGCCATCATATTTAGTAAGGTTGACTGCAAAGGATTTTGTATTACATATGAGCCCCAACATGTACTTCTTTAGCATCCATTATGCTGTCAATTATGATATGCATGAAAATGTCACATGTTCTACTTTTATAACTCTGTCATCAGTTATTTTCCCCTTCATGTTTTGAGAAAATTTCTGCACTTCAATAGTCAGTTATCTATCCCTTCACTAAATAAATTTTGTTTCTCTTGTGGCACTAGGTAGAGGAGCTTCTACACAGAAAATGTCTTAAAGAGGCATCTGAAAAGGAGCTTGAAGAATTTATCCAGTTATTGATGACCACAAAGGCATTGCCTTTTTGCTCCAAGCATCCTAGAAGTTCATGGATGACAAGAAAAAATGTCCACCAATGGATTGAATCTCTTGAAGCTTACGCCATAGATGCATGCAAGAATGATGAACAAAAAAGAAACGCTGGGAAAGTAATTAGTCTTACTCCAATGATATTACTTTGATTTAGCTATATAAATTTCTTATATGATATCATGTGGTGGTAGATATTGCAGCTGAGTTATATCAGTTAACCATTCTTTAAGTCTTAAGTACTTGGCATGTGAATTGGGATGGAGTGTGTTGCATATAGAGCCTCAGCTTAACTCTCACTTTTTTATATGTTTTGCACATTGTTCATGATTTTCTCTTGTTTCTGTGCCTATCCTATTAAGTATGTCTATCTTTATAAACCCAACCCTCCCTTCTGTACACGTGTGCACACACACACACGTGCGCGCGCGTGCGCATACACACATCCAGCAAAAGAACACACACAAACACACACCATAACGGGAGGGGAAAAAAGGAGAGAAATTAAAATGAATAAATAAATTACGCATCCAAGTGTCTTCTCTCTTGATTTTTTGTTGTAAAAAAAAGAACTTGATATTTGATGTCTCATTCTCGTTTCTTATATTTTCAGAAAACCTTTTTGATAACTCTGATATTAATATTATTCTTGGTTTAGCTGGCATTCTCGTAGATACTTAAGGCAATAGGACTATCAAAGACGTCATCTGCTACGGTGAACCTCCTAATAAATATTGGATATTTCCCTGTACATGTTAAACTTGACCTCTTAAAGTTTAACATCCGTACCAACTATAGCAATGATGTTCTGTTGGCTGCTGAAAACCTTTTGACACTATCTTCTGATCCAGATGAGGTACAATACCAAACATATACAATTTTCTTTATGAATCTTTTCCAGTAAATAGTTTAATCTTTGTTAACTGTCTTTCAGGTTGTCAGAAAAGATCTTACATTTTTGAAAGTTTATGCAATTGATGTGGATAAAGCAGATAAGGTAGGATGAGATTGCAAATGTATATGATTTTCGTGTAGAAGTTAATAATTTTGTGAACCAAAGTTTCTTTGAATCCCCCCTACGGGACATTTCTGCATGAGATTCAAAAATCCCATTGGTGATGCAGCTTGATGATGTATTGAGTGCAGTGAGACTGCCAGATGGTAGGATAAGAGTTTGGATACATGTTGCTGATCCTACGCACTTGGTTAAACCTCACAGTATCATTGATAGGTTATTCATCTTTCATCCTTTAGAGTATCTGATCAATAAACTACTTTTCATGTGATTTCAAATAATTTATTTTTGTGTTATATAGGGAGGCATTACAAAGATGAGTACTTCTTAAAATCTAATAAAGTTGCATCTGATAGACACTAGTTTGTACTCAATCAACCAAGGAGCATGTTTAGACACTTATATAAGAGGTAATATTTTCTCAAACTTGAAAGGTGATTGCATTCACAATTCCAGCCAACCAAGCACGTGGAAGTATTTGGGTTCAACATCCACTAAATTGTGGTATGCCAACCAAACAGATGAATTATAGTTGTAGTTTCACGTTTCTCAATTCCATGAATTATGTCAAGTTTCTTGTTTCTCAATATAATGGAACTTCAACTGAACATGCATTTCTTTTCAGTTCTCTGACTGAATTTCATGTAATATATCGTGTTGAGAAGCTATATTCCCCCACAGTACCTTTTCTTTTCTTGACCTAATCTGCTCTCTTCAATGTTGATATTGTAAACATTAATATAGTAATGTGTTGTAGGTGTCAAAGAAGCTCTCAATGTCCTATGTGTTGGCAGGCTATCAGCTTGAAGGATCCCTCAAGGTTCATTAAACTTAATATTTACTTTGTAAACGTGTTATGGGAGCATCACAATTTGATGTTTCTATTGTTGTGCTTTCTTCTTCTGAATGTGATAGCCAAGAACTACTTGAGGCTGTGGAAAGAGAGAGGAGCATCAGAGTCAATCGGCCACGAAATGCCACCATTTTCCATCATCCTACACTTGGAGATTTTGAACTATAGCATTTGTGTAATCCCACCGAAAACATTTCATGATGTTCTCTTGACAAGTCAATTTTGATGCTGATTCGTTTGTAAGGGTTACTTTTTCTTGTATATCCTTTGCAGTTACCAGTTGGTACCAATGAAGCTAAACTTGAAAAAGTTGCCATGGAGTCCAAGCCTGGACCATTGTTGAAGACACAATCTGCCCGTTGTATGGATTGTGGGACTCCCTTCTGCCATCAGGTACATAAAAATTTCTTGCTCTTTACGAAGGAAAATTTTGTGTTTGTTTATAAGTATTTTGACTCGTATCATATTGTTGAGTTTGATGAAGTTCTATAATTACTAATTAAATGAAGGGTTTATCTTGTATGACATACTTTCCATGATTTGTTTTTATTTTTGTAACAATATTATGAAGACTGCATCATGAAACTGGGTTCATATTTCTTATTTCTCTGCTTTTGAATATTGCACAACAAATTTTGAAGGTGATGTCCATTTATTTTTTCCAAGTATTTGCATCATAATGATTGAAGCTGGAGGCATTTTGAATTGTATATTTTAGCAAACAGTTCAAGTTCAAAACAATTTTTTCTGAGGTTGATAAATGATGAACAAAAAGAAACCTTCTCTAGCTTACAGTTGGGCTGTTGTATATCTTTTTTTTTATTATCTAGAGAACACTCGATTGTAGCTTGTTGGTGACATTTTTCTCAATGTTAATTCTAGGATTATGGAGTAAATAAACAGTAGATCTGAATGCGATGATTGATACCGAGAGATTGGCTAGTCTATGTAGGTGAATTACTTTTAAGGAACTAATGATCAAGAAAGAAATCACACCACAAAATTGATTTTAGTTTTTATGGTATGCTGTTTGGATTAATAAATAATATGCCTGTAAGGAAGTCAATTATGTAACTTATAGGTTTATCTTGCAGCTGACTTATTTGTGTTTGAATACTGTTACAGGATAACTTTGGGTGCCCTCTTGGAAATAAGATACCAGAGTTCAATGAATTAGTCCATCAAAATAGATGGCGTAAAGCTTTGGATAGGCTTCTTGAAACTAATAACTTCCCAAAATTCACTGGCCGTGTCTGTCCTGCTACTTGTGAAGGTTCATGAGTTCTTGGCATTATTGTGAAGGTTCATGTATTAGCAAGAGAAGTTCTCTCGATTTTTGATAAACTTCTTCCTAAGTTTGTCAAAGTATATCCACGGGATTATAAGAGGGTTCGTCAGAACTTAAAGGATGAGAAAGCTAGCAAAGAAACTGACAAACGAGAAGAACTGGAGTTGATCAAGAAGGATGCATTTGAAGAGCCAAAGAAGTTGGTTTCTTCAAATGGGAAAGCTAATACAGTAAGATAAGCACTATATTCCTTCATTAGACATATATCATAGTTCTATTTCCTGATCGGATAGTCCCCTTTTTCTAAAGGAAACTGCATATGAATGCAAACTAGCCCCTCCATGAATGATTTATTGAATTAAAAAACAAATACTTATTTAAACTTTGAAGTACCAATGTATCTTTTGGCTGGGAAATAGAATCTTTAATCTATCGTTCAGTTAACAGAAAAATCATTCATGTGCAAATATGCCTGCCTTTGTTTTTTTCAAATTGAGATTCTTGGACCAATATGCCTGCCTTTGTTTTTTGCTGCTATTTCAGACCGGTTTCAGGTGAAATTCTCACGACCGAGGTTCGTTAACGAAGAGTTTCTCTTGATTTTTCTCCCATGTATGAACTTCATTTAGGTTTTTGATAGCATGAAGATGATGAACCTCTCAGCAATATGCAGACGAGTGAGTCTCAGGGAGACGGTTTCAAATGTTCCAGTGTACACTAGTGCCATTGGTAATTTTCCTCTTACTTTGAGATAAGAGTCCTATTGCTTAGAATGTCTACATTACATGGTACGTTGAGTTTATTGAAGCATACTATCTCCAGAAGCTTCTGGAGGATTGGGTTTGCTGTTCAGGCGATGGGCCACCAAGAAGACTGCAAGATCTACAAAAAATGGGCATGACTTAAACCCAAAGTTTTTCGGTGTAAAGAAATTCGGAGGGGAGGTATGTTCTTTTTGGATACCTTGAGTTGTTTTCATGTTTTCTCTGAATACTTGATTAGCTGTAACATTAAATTGCAGAAAGTGATACCTAGGAATATCATTGTTCAACAACGGGGCACTCGATTTCATCCTGGCGACTACGTTGGTATAGGAAAGGAATACACTCTGTTTGCCATGAGAGAAGGGCAAGTGCGGTTTGAGCACCACAAGTCGAGTGGCTGCAAATGGGTTCACGTTGACCCCAAGGAAGGCCATGTTCTTCATCCCATCTATACTGCTGCTTGCGCTGAGGCTGTTGATGAAAGCCAGTTGTGCTAGGCAGAAGGATCAACCTGAGGTATGCGAAAGTGAGAATGATATCAATTTGATTAAATATGATGAAAATCAGGAATATGCAGTAAAAGATGCCATGGAGAAATTTGTGGAGGATCAGTCTGATAAATCAACGTTAGAATTCAATCTTGATCTCTCTGAAATAGTTGTTCATTCTGATCAAGATTCGTGCCAATCTGCTCATGATTCCTCTGTAACTTTGCCATGTACTGATATTGAGCTTTATTTTTTATTATTATACAAAGGATATCCGTATTCAATTATTATCTTTGTGAGAAATCCATCAATGAATTTTTTTTATCATAGATAAATTCTACAGTTGGCTCATATCATGATGCATATTCATCCTTTTTGGTCTACCATAAAATTTTTTGTGTATTGTATAATTGTCTTTGGCATATTCGATACATCTGTCATGTGTATGTTTGATATGATCTCTATCAGTCTATTGGTATTAAATTCTAAAATTAAATTTTTTTCCTATTTTTTAGATATACTAACGTTCCATTTCCGTTAGTATTCACCTCTAAAATTAATATTTTTTTATATTTTTTAAATATACTAACGGCAATAGCCTGTTAGTATTCAATTCTATACACTTCTACAAACTTGTTAGAAAAATAATCACTAACGGCTATAGCAGTTGAAATACTAACAGACATGAACCGTTAGAACGGCAGTTAGTAATATTACCCATGCATAAATACTCATGGAATTTACCTGTTAGAATTAATTTTTGTAACATGTTTAAGCCGTTACAATACATGTGTTTTGGTGTAGTGCCAGCAGAATGGTGTAGCCGAAAGAAGGAATAGAACTCCTGTGGAGATGGTTAGATCAGTGATGAGTTATTCGGATTTGCCAGATTCGTTTTGGGGATATGCCTTAGAGACTGCAGTTTATATTTTGAACTTGGTTCCTTCTAAGTCAGTACCTCTTACTCCCACAGAGCTGTGGATTGGGCGTAAGCCTAGTCTGAAACATGTTCGCATTTGGAGTAGTCCAGCACATGTGCTGAATGGGAAAGCAGATAAGTTGAAATCTCGTACATAAGTACGCTTGTTTGTAGGCTATCCAAAAGGAATAAAAGGAGGTTTATTTTATAGTCCTAAGGATCAGAAGGTTATTATTAGCACCAATACCCGATTCTTAGAGGAAGACTATATGATGAACCATAAACCCACAAGTAGAGTTATTCTAGAAGAACTGAGACGTGAGACACCAAGTACTTCAGTACCAACAGTACAAGAGGATGAACCATAAATAACTGCACAACGTGTCACAAATGTTACACCACAACCGATAGTGCCTCGTCGTAGTGGGAGGGTTGTGATACAACCTGATAGATATATGTTCTTATGAGAGTCGTCAGACTTCGTCCGTGAGGAACAAGATTATGATCCCTGTACCTACAATGAAGGACTCCAAGATAAAGATGCAGAGTCTTAGCAAAAAGCAATGATGTCTGAAATAGAATCTATGGATTCTAATCAGGTCTGGGAGCTTATAGAACCACCCGTTGGTGTAAAAGCCATTGGATGCAAGTGGGTCTATAAGAGAAAAAGAGGATCAGACGGTAAGGTTGAAACCTTTAAAGCTCGGCTTGTAGCAAAAGGTTTTACTCATAGAGAGAGTATCGATTATGAGGAAACCTTTTCTCCTGTAGCCATGCTTAAGACTATCCGAATTCTTTTATCTATTGCAGCTCATCTCGATTATGAGATTTGGCAAATGGATGTCAAGACAGCTTTCCTTAATGGAAGTCTTGAGGAAGACATCTATATGAAGGAACCAGACGGGTTCATTGAAAAGGGCTAGGAGCATCTTGTTTGTAAGCTCAAGAAGTCCATTTATGGACTTAAGCAAGCTTCCAGATCTTGGAACATATGTTTTGATCAGGTGATAGAATTCTATGGATTTGATCAATGTCAGAATGAATCATGTGTATACAGAAAGTGTGACAGAAATGTGATGGTGTTTCTAGTACTTTATGTGGATGACATCTTGCTCATTGGAAACAATGTGAAGGTGTTATATGATGTAAGGGTATGGTTATCCAAATAGTTTGATATGAAGGACTTGGGAGAAGTAGGTCACATCCTTGGGATCAAAGTTCTACGAGATCGCAAGAAAAGGATGTTGGGCTTATCCCAAGCTTCCTATATCGATACTGTACTAACTCGTTTTAGTATGCAAAATTCTAAGAAAGGTTTCTTACCTTTTAGACATGGAATTGCTCTTTCAAAGGAGCAGTCTCCGAGGGCATCTAAAGAGATAGAGAACATGAAGGCAGTTTCTTATGCTTCAGCAGTAGGAAGCTTAATGTATGCAATGCTATGTACGAGACCAGACATCTGCTTTACCGTAGGCATGGTCAGCAGATATCAGTCTAACCCAGGACAAGAGCACTGGACTGTCGTAAAGCATATTTTGGTACCTGAAAAGGACTAAAGAATATATGCTAGTTTACCAGGCAGATAGTTTAGTTCCCTTGGGGTATACAGACTCAGATTTTCAGTCAGATAGGTATTCCAGGAAATCTATCTCAGGTTATGTGTTTACATTGGGAGGTGGAGCCATTGTATGAAGGAGTATCAAGAAAAAATGTATTGCTGATTCCACCATGGAAGCCGAGTATATGGCAGCCTCTGAGGCAGCCAAAGAAGCGGTTTGGCTCAGAAACTTTCTGTTGGACTTGGATGTGGTACCTAGTTTGCCTAAGTCTATTACACTTTATTGTGATAATAGTAGTGCAGTTGCAAACTCGAAGGAACCACGAGCCCATAAGACTGGCAAACATATTGAGCGCAAGTACCACCTGATACGAGATTTCGTAAAGAAAGAAAAAGTTATTATGATCAAGATAGCATCAGCCGACAACCTAGCTGAACCCTTTACAAAGATCTTACCAGCTAAGGCTTTTGATAGTCATGTTGAGGGAATGGGAGTCAGATGTGTAGCAGCATGGCTTTAAGTATAAGTGGAAGATTTGTAACAGTATACTGAAAAGCAATGCTTTGAGTATAAGTGGAAGATTGTTAGGGTTATATGCTAAAAGCATCACTTTGTTAGTAACCTTATTTCCTTAAATTTTGAATGAGAATCATATGGGCAAATGTTTGCATATTGTATTTGTTGCAAGTTTAATGCAAATGTCTGATATTCTATATTGTAGATAATATGGTGTGGTGTCACACAGAAGATCATTTTATCAGTTCCCTATGGAGTATATAAATAACAACCTAGATGGACTTGGACAATCTATTGGAAAGGTTGTAGTGTAATCTGGTATTAGTCTGTCTTGACTATAGGTTTACACTAGTACACTTTGTGTGTATTGAACAAGACCACTTGAGGTTGTTCTCTTTGTATTGACTACATAAGAGAACAAACACCTCCGTTATTATGGATGCTTGTGCTCTTAACCCAGATATAATAACGGACATATATATGCAGTGTGCATTATTTTGACTCATAAAAGAGTGAGATTTATTATGGATCAACAACCTCTATGAATTGGGTAATAACATTATATGTATGATCAGCTGTTGATTATAAATAGAATCCATGTCCCGATACATCGGGTTGATGATGTCCCCTTATGGAGCTCATAAGGATTGTCCTGTAAACCCTGCTGGTGGATTATATCCGACATGACAAATAAAGTTGAGCGGTACTACTTAAGGATAAAATATGTCAATATAGTTGTCAGTAACTTAATTTGATCGACGGACATATGATATCTTAACATGGGGAGCCAAACGAGCATATAATAAAAGGAGCCCATAAATATAATTTGGGATTAGGGAGGTAGTGCAACAATAGCTCATTAGTGGACCGAGCTATTGTTAATAGGCCTGGATTGTGTGTTCGGGCTGAACACGGGATATCCAGATCCGTTAGGAGGCCTAACCCTAATTTCTCCTCATGGTCCCTGCCGTAGCCTATATATATCCTCTATTCTCTGGCCGCCAAATTACCGATCATAAATCTAAAACTTTCTCTAAATTCATGATTCACGTAAGGAAAGAAAGAGAGGGCTGCCAAGGAGAAGAAAAGGTTGGAAGATCGTCGTCCACACGACGTCCAACTCGAGGAAGGAATACGTACAGAAGATCTTGGGGTCGTCCGCTCGAGATTGCCAGGAATTACTTATCTTCTTTTTGCCGCAGGTATAATTCGTGAACCCTAGTTTCCGCCTATGAAGGGTTAGAACACGTATTAGATCTGTTTAACTTTCTATCGATCAATACGCACACCAAAGGAAGGGTCCTGGGAATCTCCAGTTCCATCAGTGCAACCTTTTATGTTTATTATCAAGCCGTTCATATGTCTAGCTTGTACTCTAAATCTCTAGTTCACTGTAGCTCTTTACTTATAGTAGATATTTTATTACAGTCTTCTCTTTTACTTATGTATACTCTTAAGCGTTTCATGTATCTTACTCTATTGTATGTATTATATTCCTGTCATGATATGAACTGCGTAAGATGTACTATGCTCGCTCCAGTCCTGACTGGACCTGTTGAAATATTATAGATGACTTTGAGGAGCTGTGTCCCACTTATTACGGAGCAGGCCTAGATGACACATACAAGGTGGACCCTCAGGAGGACCCAACACTTGCAGATGATAATACCCCTGTAGACTAGGCTAGTTAGCTAGAATTTCTATTATCATTCTGTCTATTGGATACACTTGTATATATTTGGAGTTTGTATTCTGGATATGTGGAACTGTTTATCTTAGACATTAGCTATCTCTCTATCTTGTATTTATCATCTATGGATTCTATGTTTCATCTGTTCTATCTTATCGTATTTTCTTCCTTAGTTGTGATTGAGTTGTACTTTATCATGTCACCTCCATTCGGAGTGTATATACTGTATATGTACCTTATAAATGTAAGATGTATGTGACCTAGGACAGCATTCTACCGCCGACACTGCGGCGTAGGCTGGACGTAACCACTTCTCGTGCCCCTACACTGGGTGCGGGTCGTGACAGCACGTGAAGACCCGTTCTTTGGCCGCCATCTGTCGATTTATTGGGATTTTGTTGCAGCAAATCTGCGTAGTTAAGACTTGGTCAGCCTGCCACGCGTCCTGTCGCAGGAATCATTTTGAGCCGCATGAGTCTTTCAATTTTTGACCATGTGGGGCCACATGAGACTCATATGGCTTAAGTCGTAAACTTTTTTAGCCCACATATAGTTTAAGGATTTAAGTCATATAGATTCTGTACTTTGGCTGCATAAAGCTCATGCGGCTTGGGTCACAGCCACCCTTGGCCGCATGAAGTTCGGGGACTTTGGGGCCGCATATGTTTGATATGTATAAGGTTCATGCGTCTTAGGTGACACTCCTTTTGGCCGCATAAAAGCGTATGAACCTTGCTTTTGGTGACGTCTCACGTCTTATCTTTTTATCAAAGTGTTTGAGCTGTCATTTTTGTCAGTTTTGACAGAACTTGTCAGCTTTATCAGACGAACTGATCCTCTTGGCTGCATATCTTTCTTTTGTAGCTGGTTGTCGACGGGCCGTATAAGGCAGTGAATCTATCATACGGCTTTCCTTTATGCAGACCGGTTTGGCCTAAAGTACATATACGGCAAATTGTGATCCGCAGGGAATCTTCAAGTCGCAGGGATTTTTCAAGCCGTAGGGAATTCTTGAGCCGCAGAGAGACCCCATCAGTCTGCAAGCTATTACTGCTGTATTTAATTTTTTTATTCGGTTGTGGATCTCTTTTCGAGATAAAGCCGACAGTTACTGGGGATAAAGTCTCCAAACGTCGACATTATCTTTAATAATCTCGAGAATCGAAGAGGTGCTCTTCAAGATAAAGTCAGCGGTTATTTAGGGATAAAGTCCCTAAATGTCGTCATTATCTTTAATGATCTCGAGAATCGAAGAGGCACTTTTCCGCAACTCTTTAAAAAGGGGTCATTCGGAGAGAGATTTTCCTCTTTCACCTTCTTCTCCTTCGACTTTATCATATTTTCTGCTTTAGCTCCAAAAGCTTCCAAGTCGGCTGGTGCGACGGCCAAAGGAAGGGGACTTGCCTCTCCGTCGAGAGCGGCAGACGCTCCTTTCATTCATCCCGATGTGCAACTCTCTCTCAAGAGTAAGGACGGTGGGAAGACGATGACTGAAATTTTGAATTGCCATATCGCATATTTTATGCGCGGGCCTGTCATATACTTCCTCTGTGCTTTAAGCCTGGTCGATGCATGCCCTATCTCATTTGGACCGTATGTGTTCTGTATGATAGGGCCACATGGGCTGGGCCGCATAACCGCTACTCATTCGAACTTGATCCGCATAAGTGCCTCAAGACGGATCTGCATGAACACTTCATGACTGAGACGCATAAGTGCCTCATGATTGAGCCGTATGAGCACTTTATGATTGGGCCACATGAATAATATTTTATTGGGCCGCATAATTGCCTCATGACTGAGCCGCATGAGTACTTTATGACTGGGTCACATGAGTATTTCATGACTGAACCGCATAAATACCTCGTAATTGAGCCGCATGAACACTTCATGACTGAGCCGCATGACTGAGCTGCATGAGTACTTCATGAAGCCGGCCTCATGACTTTGGGCCGCATGAGTTCTGTTTGGCTAGGCCGCATAATTGGCTAGGCCGCATAACTGAAAAAACAAAGTTCTTTGTTTTCTTTTCGGTGCTAAGCCCATTTTTTCCATGTTTTGTAGGGATCTGGCTAGCAAACTTCTCCAGGACCGGTGTCGGCGATAGAGTGAAAATACACCATTCTGACACATACATCAGATAGCTCAAAACTCCTCATGCTTTGGAAGAGTTTTCCCTGTGCCATTTTGGCATACACATCAAACAACTCAGGACTCTTCATGCTTCGGAAGAGTTTTCCCTAGGTGGTAGAAAGAGCCTTTATACCTCGGAGAGTTGGACGGTGGTCAGGCGTCGTTATGAACGTCCTGCCTTCACGGCTCTCCAAGTAGGCGAAACCACCATCAGGGACAATGTTTTGAAGGTATGGTCCTTCGGGAGAGCGGGGCTAAGGCATCCGCAATATGGAGGGAAGGATAGCATGCTATATTTGTCCTCCTCCAGACAGCTCCTTAGGGATTCAACATCCTTGTTTGCTTCTCAGCAGTAAAACATGACTTCTTTCAAGTGCCACGAAACTGCTTTTTGATGAAGACGAAGTGCTGTCAAACCGACCAAACTATGTATTGCTAGATTTTCTTTTCTTTATTTTCTACTGTCGATGTAGTCCTATGAATGTAACTGTTTTTGAATAAACATAATATATTCAATCCATTCTTTATTTGTGGTATTTTGTGGTGCTTGTACTAGAGGGCCTAATACATCATTTGTATTTGATAAAGGACATCCCATTGGGAGATTTTTGTGGACCTATTTCCCTTTTGTGCATCTGGAAATACGAAAAAATAGATTTAAATGATATTTTGTGGACCTACTACTCTTTGGTACACCGATGGTACGAGTAATAGATTAGGATAACTTTTATGGACTTATTACCATTTTTGCGTACTGGCGATGCGAGTACTGATAATAAGTGGAGAGGAAACCAACATATTTACTCAGAGGTAATGAGGACGTGTTAAATATGGGTCAAAATAGAGCCTTCCTACTCAGAGGTAATGAGGACGTGGTAGGAGTAGGCATAATAGGGGTACACAGAACAACTCAGAGGTACTATCAACGTGAAAGTTCTATGCATTGGGTGATTTGTTTGTGATGAATGGAAAAACAACTCAGAGGTAATAAGGACGTAGATGCGTTTCCGTTGGGGAATTTTGTGGACCAATTACCCTTTTTGTGCACTGATGGTGCGAGTAATAGATTAGGATAAGTTTTATGGACCTATTATCCTTCTGCGCACTGGTGGTGCGGGTAACAGATTTTGAGGCAAACTTTGGTGGAGAAAAGCATTTAATATGGAAGTTCATAGATATGACCAGGAGATGAGATATGAATTCATTCGGAGCAGTCAAAGAGTAAGTTCAGTGGTACCTGAGGGTACATAACTCAACAATCTGGAAGATTTGAGGTCAGAGTGTAAGTTCAGCGATACCAGAGGGTACATAACTCACAATCTGGGAGATAGTTGGAAGATGTCGTTTAGACATAATATTTCTTGAGAAACTTGCCGTTGATAGGCATCATGAACAAGTCTCCATTTTGATTTGCGAGACGGTACGCACTGTTGGAGAATACGGTCTTGATGATGAACGGACCTTCCCATTTAGGCTGGAATTTGCTGGGGGTCTTGTGAGTCATGACCATTGGTCTGCGAATGGCCAAGATGAGATCGTCGACTTGGAATATTCTCTATTTGACTTTCTTGTTGACAGCCCGAGAGATGCGTGCCTGGTAGAGCTCTATGCTTTGTTGAGCTTGTAAACGCTTCTCATTTAATGCTTCCAACTCTTGTAGCCGTCGGCGGTAGTTATCGTCTGATGTTAACCGGTAAGTAAGGGCCACTCGAAGTGAAAGGATCTGAGTCTCCAATGGAAGGACTGCCTCGCTCTCGTAAACCAAAGAGAACGGTGTATTTCCTGTAGCCGTCCGAATTGTGGTACGATACGCCCATAAGCACTCGCCAAGCTTTTCATTCCAGTCGCGTTTGTTTGCAGACATGAACTTTTTAAGGAGCTTGATTATGGTTTTGTTAAAAGCTTCAGCCAGACCGTTAGCCGATGGGTTATATGCTGTCGAGGCCATGTTCTGAATTCGATTCTTGTCCCAAAATCGGTAGAAAGCGTGGCTTGCGAACTACGGACCATTGTCGTAAATAATCCTCCAGGGCAGTCCAAAATGGTAGATGACGTGATGTTTTATGAAACTAATCACGTTCGATGTCTTAACATGTGCCAGCAGAACAGCTTTCGCCCATTTGGAGAAGTAATCAGTGATTGCAAGTATGAACCGATGCCCTCTAGACGACGGCGGGGTGGTTGGCCCAATAATGTCCATTCCCTATGCTTCAAATGGCCAAGAGGCCACTGTCGGTACAAGAATTCAGATGGCAGATGTATGAAATCTGCGTGGATCTGGCAAGCCTTGCACATCTTTGCATAATCTACTGCATCTGCTACCATTGTGGGCCAGTAATAACCCATCCGGCGGAGACGATCTTGCAATTTTGGGCCAGGTTGGTGAGCCCCATAAGTGCCGTCATGAGCTTCGCATAAGGCTTCTTTGGCTTCTGCATTTGAAAGGCATCTTAATAGTAGCCCATCGTAGGATCGTCGATATAACATTTTCGTCTCCGTATCATAGAAGAATCTGAGGGAGCGTCTTCTGATTGAAGTTGCTTCCTTCACATTCTCTGACAGAATTCTATATACTGTAAAGTCGATGAGCGGGCATCTCCAGTCTTGTATGTCGTTGGTTATCTGGGCGGAGTAACTCGTACCCAGTTGAAGATTGTTCCTGGGATAGACCAGCTCATGGCCTATTATGTTGACTAGATGATGAGTATCATTTGGAAGTGCCAAGGAAGCAGCGAGACCTGCTAGGGCATCGACTTCGATATTTTGGAGCCTAGGAACATGCTCTATAAAGAATCATTCTAAGGTCATAATAATGGCAATTGCTGTTTGATAATAGAGAATCAGGTCCTCATTGCGAACCTCGTATGAACCTCGGATCTGGTTAACAACCAACTGTGAGTCACCATATTCTTCCAAGTACTTTATCCCCACTTCTTTTGCAAGTTGGAGTCCGATGACTAGAGCGTTATATTCGGCTACGTTGTTTGAACAGGGTTCTGTAAGAGAATATGCCCGATTGACCACCAACCCAGAGGGGGAAATTAATACTACCCCGACTCCGGCGATGATATCACCTTGTGGCCCCATTCTTGAAGCACCGTCAAAGAACATTCGCCAAATGGTGTCATGTGAAGTCATGTTCGAGGCGACGACTTCGTCGGGAATTTCTTCATAAGTTCTGGCTGTTTCTGAGCCTGGATAGGCTGCTAAGAAGTCAGCCAGGGCTTGACCTTTGATAGCCTTCTGCGGAACAAAAACCATATCGTATGGGAATAATAGTATCGCCCAGGTGGATAAATGAGAACTGAGTGCACCGGGCTTGGTCATGAGAACCCTGAGAGAATTAACTCATAAAATAATATGGATGGTCTGCCCTGTCACATAGTGTCGTATTTTCTGAATGGCGAACACTAGGGCAAGACACTCCTTCTCCACGGCGGTGTACCTATGTTCTGGTCCTACCATCATCCAGCTGAGATAGTAAATGGCGTGTTTATGTCCTGCGTCATTATTCTGTGCTAGCAAAGCACCGAGGGAGTGTTCCATCGCCTGTACATAGAGCATGGAGGGCTTTCCGACGATCGGGGCTACCAGAACTGGCAGATTCGTCTGGTACTCCTTAATATCATCAAAGGCACGCTGATATTCTTTATTCCATACAAAAGAGACACCTTTCCTCATGAGTTGAGTGAAGGATTGACATCGCCCTGACAGGTTAGATATAAACCTCATAATATAGGCTAGTCTTCCCTGAAGGCCGCGGAGTTCACGGAGGTTCCTTGGTGGACTCATCTCCAGGATTGCTTTTGTTTTGTCGGAATCTATGTGAATGCCCTGGACAGTAATGACAAAGCCCAAGAACTTTCTGTTGGACACCCCAAGGAAAGACTTAGTGGGATTCATCTTCAGGTTGTGCGCTCGCATGAGGTCGAACACTGTTCTCAAATCATGTAAGTGATCATTTTTTGAGCGGCTCTTGAGGGCGATGTCGTCAACATAACATTCCACCGTCTTGCGCAAATAATCTCTGAAGATGACACTCATAACCCGTTGATATGTAGAACCGGCGTTCTTCAGGCCAAAGGGCATGACCGTATAACAATATACACCGATCGGTGTTCGAAATGATGTATGCTTCTCGTCATCAGGAGACATTTTAATTTGATTGTATCATGAAAAGCCATCCATAAAAGATATGTGCTCGAAGCCACACCTATTATCGATCATTATGTCGGTGATCGGAAGAGGGAATTCATCCTTAGTGCATGCCGCATTCAGATTGCAGAAATCGAAGCAAATTCGGATCTTTCCGTTCTTCTTGATGACTGGTACTACGTTGGCTACCCAGTCTGGGTGCTGCTCTTCACAGATGAAACCACTAGCTATAAGCTTGTTTACTTTCGCTTCGATAGAATTCATGATGTCTAGACGAAACCGTCGCTGCTGTTGTTTGACTGGTTTTGCGTCCGGATAAATGTTGAGCTTATGAAGTGCGATCTCGGGGTTTAGCCCTATCATGTCTTTATAGCTCCAGGCAAAGACGTCGATGTATTCTCTGAAATGTTTAACAACGACTCCTGCTCGCTGTCTGTCAGGCTTTTACTGATAAAGATTGGCTTTGGAGAGGATTCATCGCCGAGCTTAACTTGCATAACCTCGTCCTCAGTGGAAGGATCACGAAGTTCAAAGTATTTCTCCCATTGTGCATCTAATTGCTGGACCCACGGCTCCAACTCAAGTGGTTCAAGTAGATCTTCGTCCCCCTCTTCGATATCAGCGAATATCATGTTGACAAATAATGTCTGTCTAAATATATCTTTAATACTGCTATCAGAGTCGTAAATGGGTGACTCAGACGAATGAGAGTGCCACCCGCATTCTCCATTAGAACTTTCGGGCGTTGTTGGTGGAGTAACATACCCGAGCCCGCATCTGGATTTGTGATAATAGTCCTGAGGTTTTCCTATCGGTGCCGACGGCTGCAGAGGAAATCACCGACCACAGTCATGATTCAGACCGAGGGTAGCCTCCATGTCGTACCCTTGCTTTCGCATGAAGTATTTGGCTTGAGGACTATACAGGTAGAGCGGTAATCTTCCAACGTCGGGTCCGAGATCGGACTCTTGTGGCATAAAAGATTGAGGACCTTCTTTTCGGCCAAAGATGATCGTGTGATCCCATCCTCTTTTGTCTGGAACCAGAAAATAAGCACCTTTAATGGGAGCAAGTTGATTTCGGGTATAGACGATTGTCACCCATGTGTACAGGCTAACGTCTAGACAGTCCCGTGCAGCATATATTAGATTAGGCTTATCATACTCAAAATAGTCTAACGGCAGCCTCTTATTGATGAAATAAAGAATTTTGTCCACATGGATTACATCATCAAGAGCGAGGCTATCCACCTGTGTAACCAAGTATTTGGCGAGTTCTTCGTCCTCTTCGGTTACCCCTTACGAGCTTAGAGGTCGGGATACTATCTGGGACAAGTTGACCACCAAGGGTTCATCTTGAGGTATTGACTTGCCTAAGAGTGTTGGATCGACACTTGGTTGCCGGCTTGTCTTGGGAAGACGGATGACAATTGGCTCAGCAAGGGACTTTGCGTCTTCCGGTTGCCTTTGAGTAGATTTTGGCAATCGGATTACCATCGGTGTTACAGAGGGCCTTACATCTTCCTGTTGCCTTTGATTGGATTTTGCCAGTCGGATCACCATTGGCCCTATGCCAAGTTTTGGCTCCTGGCTGGATCTCGGGAGACAGATGACCATTGGTTCCAACTGCGTAGGTGAGGCAGGAGAACCGAGCACCTCTTTATGCAAGGTTGCGACGAGGGGTGTAGCCTTGCCCGATTTGCGGGCTTGGAGACGAATTCTTAAGGGTTCTTCTAGCCCTATGATGGCCTCCAGTTCGTCAGTTATATGTTTCCTGGATTCGTTATATAGACAAGCCTCCGAAGAGTAATAAGATTCAACCCCTTTGAAGGGATCGATGTTGGCGAATTCAGTTTTCACGAAGCTGTCCTTACTGACATACTTGAAACAATGGTGAAGGGTGGATGGCACGATCATATAGTCATGTATCCACCAACGTCCCAGGAGGATGTTGTAGGAGGTGTATGTATCTATGACGTAGCAGGTTACCTCCGTCTTCAGGTCACCAATCTGATATTTCAATCGGATTTTCACTAGAGGATAGCTCCTTTCCGAGTTAAAACCGCTAATGGCAGTGTTGATCTCCGCTAGCCGATGCATAGGGATGCCAAGAAGTTGGAGCAAGCTTTTCGAGATGATGCTTATTGACGAGCCAGGGTCGATATGCATCCGATCCACCTTGATGTCGCCTATGTATCCAGTGTAGTACAAGGGACGATCATACAAATTGGACTTGATCAACTTGTCCTGTAGAGTAAATATGATACTGGGCATTGCATATGTGCTATCGTTGCCCTATAGATCTGCTGGCAGGTCTTTCCCTGGAGGCTTGACCTGAGCTAAGTAGGCGTCAGCATTTTGGAGTGCTTCACTTAATGCGACACAAAGATCCTTGGAGAGCCTTAGGAGCTCGTTTAATGACAACTTTGCTGGCGTATTAGCCAATTGTGCTAATATGTCAAAGTTGTAAGGTCTTTCTAGTCCCTGAGGTATATTATTACGGAGTGGCCTGTCGAAGCAGGTTTTCTTTGGCTTGGATTTATCCGCCAGTGGAGGCTGAGAGGCCTTGGAACATCAGAGGGAGGCAACGTTGTCGGCTGAGGATCTTCGACTGAACTATCCCGTGCGGGCTGGACTTGTGCTCCAGACCGGGTAATAATGGCTGCAGCTTCCGCAGCCTCGGCTGAAATTGTATGGCAGGATCTAGACTTTCTGTCCTTTTTCTTGTTGGTAGGAGATGACACCTCCCGGGTAACTTCTGGCACTAAGTCTGGATGCACCCACATGATCTCACCTCGCGATGTGGTGAGAGGTACCAATCCAGATGTCTAGCTCTGGACGGGTGGAAGATTAGTAACCTCCATCATTGCCCGAGGGACAGGTATTACCCCGTCTGGAGTGCATATTGGAGGAAAGTTGCCGAACTTAATTGACACTATGTTCGCCTCTACGGTAACCTCTTCAAAGTCTATCGACAGAGCATTGGAGTCGATAAGACTCTGAATGTACCGCTTTAATTGGAAGCAGTCATGAGTGGAATGATGGACATAGTGGTGGAAGTGACAATATTTTGGGTCCTCCATTTCTGCCGCTCGGGGCTCGCTTCTTGGTAGAGGGAGCTGGATCCTACCCCCTTGCAAGCGCATATCGAAGATAGGTTTGACATGACTATCTTCAAACGATTAATTCACCTTGGGCCACTGACCTTCCGCGTATTTTTGTTCGGGCTTCCGGGTCGCATCAGCGACCATGGCCTGTTTGCCCTTATTGTCCCGGTTGGAGGTGGCGCCACTGTTGTTATTGCTGGAAGTGGAGCCAGGACGTCTGCCCTTATCCTCTTCGTCTGGGATGTGTAATCCCAATTGGCTGGCCTTCTTCAATTTTGCCTCTGTATTGGAAGCACTTATGAAGAAGGTCGTCAAATCCCTGAACTGATCGTCACCCATCCAGAGGCTAATTGCGGGGAGCAACTTCTTCTGGCAAATTTCAATCAAGGAGCTCTCGGGATTGCCTTGGGACAATCTCATTGCGGTTTGGCGAAACCGCTCGATATAGTTCCTTGTTTGCTCCATCTTTCTCTGAATGACGTCCATGAGAGATGACATCGTTACATCATGCCCCACTTCATAGAATCTTTCCAGGAACATGTGCTTGAAGTCGTCAAAAGAATGGATGTAGTTGTCGGGAAGGTTGCGGTACCAGTCGAACGTGATCCCCTCCAATGCTCCGATGAATAATCGTGTGAGGATGGTGTCACTATGCGACAAGTGGTCGGTTGTGACTTCAAAGTAAGTCATGTACCGACTAGCAGAGATCTTCCCGTCGTATGAATCGATATAAAATGGCTTGTACCATGGTAGAAAAGGCACATCTCTCCATGCAACGGGGTACGGTTGTCGTATTCTGAGGTCCCGAGAGAAGTCTCGGGCATTGAACATTGCTCGAAGCTCCTGGACTTCCCTCCTTGCCTCCTTGGCTTCTTCTGCAGCTTAAGGAATGGATGCTCCTAAGGGATCATCACCCAAAGGAGGGGCGGTCGTGTTGGAGTCCGCATTGATTGCGGGTCCCAAGCTTGTTTGTCTGGGCGTCCTTGCCGGTTGGGTTGGCAAGGCGACTTTGATTTCGTCTACGGACTTGACCAAGGACAGGAGCATGGCTTCAAGTACTTCTAGACATTGTCGATCAGAAGGCGCTTCATGATCATCGTCAGCCATAAAGACTGTCCTCACGTGGGTAGAGGTGGAAGGGATCGTAGCAGAGGTGTTCTTTGTGCCATACCCTTGTATAGAAAAATCGTCGGGGAATGTCGGAATGTTATCTTACTCGGACTCGGAAGGGGTGCTATCCCCTGTACAGGAAGCCACATCATCTTGGTGAGGGTGGTGGCCCTCAGGGAAGTCCAAGCATGTTGCACAGTTCTGGGGGACCTCTACCCCCTGTATGTGCTCTTGTAAAACCCCTAAATTTCTACTATTTTTTTAAATTTGTATGGATTTAAAATTTTGTATTGTACGCCACGTAGTCGTATTATACGTCGCGCACAAAATTTTATTTTTCGAAATTGCTCGACGAGTGCGAATATGTGCGAGCGTACATATTTTTAAAAATATTATTTTTCTATTTTTGAAGTTTCAAAATAATATACATAATAATTATTTTGTTATCGTTCCAATTATTTCCAAGTTTGTTATTTTGTTTATAAAGCCTTACATTTTTGCAATTATTAATAATAAATAATATTTTTATTTGTATGCTAGAAAAGCATAATTATAAGAACATTATTTGTGCATACATATATATTTGTAATTATTTATTAGTTTATTTTAAATATTAATGAAATTTTTGAAATTAATATTATTAGTATTTTTGTAAAGCATATTTTTTATTTATTGTGGAGATTTAAATATTGATTTGAAATTATGTATTTATTTAAATAGTAAATATTAAAATTTGATTTATTGATTTGATTTTAAACTAAGGGAATTAAATTAGATTTAATTGGATTTGGATTGGATTTGATTTGATTTGATTGATTTTAATTAATAGATGATTTATCTACTTGGGTTTTAAATTAAATCCTAATCCATATCTAATTGGGAATTCCCACATCCTATAAATAGGCAGGTACTCCTCCAATATTTTCTCCACATTATTCCTCCACAATTCCACAAAGCGAGTGCATCGTGTCCATGACCGTGTCCGTGCCCCATCTACTATTTATCTTGTTTACATATACATTTATGTTCCCATGTCGGACATACCCCGACACCAAATCCTAAGACCTACGACCTCTCCTCACGACCCACGACCTCCACCATTCACATCGATACGGCAACCACCCTGTCGACCCACACCCGAGCCAGCCTTCGAAAACCCCTCCTCCCGTAGCTACCAGACCAACCCGACCAAACTGCCGTCGTTAGCACCACCAGCCTCCCGACGACACCCAGCCCCGACACCAGCAAACCCACGCCCAGCCTTAGCCTTCACCATATCCACAACATCATCACCATCACCTGACCCTGGCCAAGTCGGCCGGCAACCAACCCCAAACCACCGCCGTGGCGATCAGACCCACGCCAACCCCGTTCTACCACCCACCTGAGACCGAACCCCGTCGTCACCACCACCAATGACCAAACCGACAACACCACCGCCACCACAGCCGGCAACGACCGCCGTGGCCGGCATATCCAACCCAAACTCTGGTCACCAGACCCCAAAATAAAGAAAACCCTAATTTAACAACCACGACCACCACCAATTACTCACCTCCGGCGAGATCCGTCGCCCTCGGCGCCGCATCCTCCACTCGGCCAAAAACCGCCGAGAACCCCGCGCGCCGCCGCGTTCTCCGGAACAGGGCCAGTCGAACCACTCATCCACCGCCCTAGGCTCCTCCTCGCACGCACCCTCCGGCCGCACGTCCGCTCCTCGGCCAGCGCCTGGACGCGCCGCCGCGTCCTCACCCCACGCGTCCGCCGACCGATCCCTTCACCTTCTCCGTCTAACTCTCCGCCGAAACCCTTCCCCGATCCTCTTCCTCCCCGTCGCCTCTCTCCTGCCGCCCATTCTCTTCCTCTCCCTTTCCTCCTCGAAATTTCCACAGCCAACCCCTCTCGATCTCGCCCCCTTCTCTCCTTCCCCTCTCTCTCTCCACACCCTTCTTTACTTTTTTTTTAGATAGTAACAGCTTTGCGTGTATATATTATTATTAATGTTATATTATAAATGTTATCAGTCCAGTACATTATTTTATAATTTTTATTAGTTTTTTTTAGTTTTTTTTAGTTTTTGTTTTTTTTTATTATTATTAGTTATTTTGTTATTAGTAGTGTTTTTGTTATTTTATTATTTAAATAATTATTCAATTGTTTTGTTACTGTCTGTCTCTTTGTGTTTTTTGTGAACATCTATTACTATTATTATTACCATCTTTATTATTATTATTATCATTATTATTATTTATTATTTTCCAGTATTATTATTTTTAGCAAGTAAACAGTCTAGACAAGATTGTTTTATTATTATTATTATTATTATTATTATTATTATTGTTATTATTATTATTATTATTATTATGATTGTTATTTTCAAACAGTATGTATTATAGTATATAGGTAGAATAAGTATTGTTATGTATAATTAATATTAGTAGTTCTGTTCTCATTAGTTATTATTTATAAATATTTATAAATAAATATATAGTATTGAGCTTGAGCTCTATATTGATTCTCAAATTTGGTTTCTAACTAGCAGTATAGATTAGTTTTCATAACAAGAATATTTATACGTATTTTTCTAAAAATGCTTAATCTTGACTTTATTTCTATGTATATAAAATTTTAAAAAGGATTTTAAGTATAGTTGAAAATATTATAAATAAATTTTATGTCCCCATAATATTTAGTTAAAAAGTATTTTCATATGGTTTCCAAAATTTCATATCTACTTTCAAGTATTTATATAAAATATTTTTGTAAGTTGCAGTTTTGACTTAAAACGATTTACTACTTATTAAATATTTTGGGATATAGTTTTACAAGGATTATAAATGATTTTCTAAAAACGTATATATTTTAATTATCTAATTTTTCCTCGACTATCTTTCCGTCCTTGACTAAAGCCTAATATTCATGTTCCCTCACCAATTCAAGCCTACCTTATGTCCGCCCTAACCAATTCGACCCTTCTTGACCCAATGGAACCGACCGTGTCACCATCCGTGGTCACCTTGCATAGTTGTTGCACTGGAGTTACAAGATCGTGCCACCTTGATCATCGCAGCACACCAGGCGTCCTACCAGGCAAGACACCTTGCCATTTGCTGTTTACTTATTTTTAGCTCATATTTCATGTATTATTTATTTTCTTTATGCAAAATAAACTATGATACATAGCATAACTGTTAGAACTTACTGTTCATTTATATTACCTGCTGTATATTATTTTTCTTACAAATTAAACCTAGATTTAATGGACCACCTTTGTGTGTTGCATACATGGCCTTGATACGTTGTACCACGAAGTTGTGTGTCGCATGTAGAACACGGAAGTGTATGATTGGCTGGCCACCAGTACGTACAAGTTGTGCGATAGGAATAACCGCTAATAGAGGTTGCATGCTAGTTTGACTTAGCGGTTATAGTGGTTTGTGTTGTGGATACAACACAGTAGGCATTGGACGGGGAGGACAATTCCTTAGCGTATGGGCTTTGATGCACTTTTCCTTGTGACCCGGACTCTCTGCTGGAGATACGGGGTTGATGACCCATGATTCTGACGGCCACTGACGATTCTGCAGAACGTCATGCTCTTACTGATGGGGCCTCTGGTGCCCAAGGGGGACTACGCCGATCCTATTCAGCCAGGGCCCATGCGTGGGAAGGATTGTTCTTAACAATATTTTACTTAGAACGGTTAGGCACCTTTATCTGTTAGGTACGAGGACTTTTGGTTTGGGTACTTGTATCTGACCATGGCTTGGAACAATAACTTGTCGCAGATTAGTTCGTCATATCTTGTCCTTGTTTGGTTGTAGGTGTGACTTACTACTTCGATGAGAAGGTATTGAACCTTGTTGGGGTCCGGATACCATATTGGATTCATAGCATGGGAAGATACGTTACCGTGAATTAGTTTACCATCTCCTGTCCTTGTTTGGTTGGGGGGATGGTACGCTCGTTCAGTAGGTGCGTATTGGAACATGTTATAATTCGATTTACTTATTTATTTGAGCAATATTTATTCAGTTTATATGGCATGCTATTATGTGTCTTGTTACGTCCCTCTGAGGACCTGGTTATCTTTCCAGGTGTGTGCTATTGTCTTTCGCAGGTGTTCTAGCTCTAGCTGTGATCTTCGCTATTCCTTCGAGGATGATTGTATTTGGAATTATCTTTGCTTCGCTCGCCAAATTTATTTCTTTCTCATGTATTTTTCCTTATCTTGTTGGTAGTAAATTTGTCTCCGCCCAACATATTGTATCAAGACAAATTCATTCTCATTATATGATATTTTTATTCATTTATCTTGTGTGGATGAGATTAGTTATGGTTCTACTGCATTTTATAGCTTACGTATATTTATTATACGGCTGGCATGTCTACGTTTCTAGTCCTACGTATTTTGGGACTGGGGCGTTACATGTTTTTGTGGTGGCCCATGCAGGTCAAGATAAATTGTTTGGTTACTTTATCGTACCAAGCAAGCCTGCATATATGATTATAAGTCTAGGATCTCATCCACATACTTGACCTCTTTCCTTGATTTTATCTACCGTTTGACTCATCAATTGCATCTTGCTTGCTTCCTTCCCTATTCTTATCTTCCTTTCGTGCTTGCTAAAGATTGATCCTACTAGTTAGTTGTCCCAAAACACCATTAGTTTAATTCTTTAAGTTGGGTAGAATACCTTATGAACTAGCAACCCCTTTGACCTAGTGACCTATATTAGCAAGCTTATTTAGATCCTAGAATCTAGAGGACCTAACCCGTCTAGCCAACTAAGGACTTGGACAAGAAGACTATAGGACGACTGTATGACTTAGAATCATTCTAACTTCTTTAAATCTTAATCTCTCGTACCTATGTATTTACCGTTTTGACTAATGATGCTAATATAGCCTAGTATTTGCGAGGTAATCCTTATCGAGCTTGATCAAGACATATGCTATAGAGTGGCCACTCATTAGCCTATTGTCTAAATCAGAACCGGTGCATAATGGTCTGATCAACCAAGTGCACTTTGGTTCACTTTTTTCTATTACTCTACGTGGATGGGGACATAACTAAACTTGGCCCTTACAATCCCATCCACGACTGCCTTGACAATTTTTTTGAAATTATTCGATCGTCTTTGAATCACGTATTCGTACTCGATAATATCGCCTTTTGAACTCCTTATTGCTTTCGCCTTCACCTATTTTAGAAGGACGAAAGCGTCATACTAGAACTTCCTCTAACCTTCCCATCGGCTATGACCATTCTCACTCAATATTGCTATATCTTCACCCTAAACCACTCGTCCTTTTCTTGGCCCTATATTCGCTATCATGAACCTTCCAAGTCACTTGATTTAGGCATGAACCTAATCAATCTCTTATTCGTGCCTTAACTTGCGACCCACATGACCATACCGTATTATCTTTCAATGAACTAGATCGCAATTTCTTACGACGTAATTTTGTGAAAACATTGTCATCGTTGGATCCCCATTGATACCCCCTTGTGTCCTCTCACCCCCTACTAATTCTAAATTTCGAGGACGAAATTCTTTTAAGTTGGGTAGGATGTAAAACCCCTAAATTTCTACTTTTTTTTAAATTTGCATGGATTTAAAACTTTGTATTGTACGCCACGTAGTCGTATTATACGTCGTGCACGAAATTTTGTTTTTCGAAATTGCTCGACGAGTGCGAATATGTGCGAGCGTACATATTTTTGAAAATATTATTTTTCTATTTTTGAAGTTTCAAAATAATGTAGATAATAATTATTTTGTTATCGTTCCAATTATTTCCAAGTTTGTTATTTTGTTTATAAAGCCTTACATTTTTGCAATTATTAATAATAAATAATATTTTTATTTGTATGCTAGAAAAGCATAATTATAGAACATTATTTGTGCATACATATATATTTGTAATTATTTATTGGTTTATTTTAAATATTAATATAATTTTTAAAATTAATATTATTAGTATTTTTGGAAAGCATATTTTTTATTTATTGTGGAGATTTAAATATTGATGTAAAATTATGTATTTATTTAAATAGTTAATATTAAAATTTGATTTATTGATTTGATTTTAAACTAAGGGAATTAAATTAGATTTAATTGGATTTGGATTTGATTTGATTTGATTGATTTTAATTAATAGATGATTTATCTACTTGAGTTTTAAATTAAATCCTAATCCGTATCTAATTGGGAATTCCTACATCCTATAAATAGGCAGGTACTCCTCCAATATTTTCTCCATATTATTCTTCCATAATTCCACAAAGCGAGTGCATCGTGTCCATGACCGTGTCCGTGCCCCATCCACTATTTATCTTGTTTACATATACATTTATGTTCCCGTGTCGGACATACCCCGACACTAAATCCTAAGACCTACGACCTCTCCTCACGACCCACGACCTCCACCATTCCCATCGATACGGTAACCACCCTGTCGACCCACACCCGAGCCAGCCTTCGAAAACCCCTCATCGTCGTAGCTACCAGACCAACCCGACCAAACTGCCATCGTTAGCACCACCAGCCTCCCGACGACACCCAGCTCCGACACCAGTAAACCCATGCCCAGCCTTAGCCTTCACCATATCCACAACATCATCACCATCACCTGACCCCGGCCAAGTCGGCCGGCAGCCAACCCCAAACCACCGCCGTCGCGGTCAGACCCGCGCCAACCCCGTTCTGCCACCCACCTGAGACCGAACCCCGTCGTCACCACCACCAATGACCAAACCCACAACACCACCGCTACCACAGCCGGCCACGCCCGTCGTGGCCGGCATATCCAACCCAAACTCCGGTCACCAGACCCCAAAATAAAGAAATCCCTAATTTAACAACCACGACCACCACCAATTACTCACCTCCGGCGAGATCCGCCGCCCTCGGCACCGTATCCTCCACTCGGCCAAGAACCGCCGAGAACCCCGCGCGCCGCCGCATTCTCCGGAACAGGGCCAGTCGAACCACTCATCCACCGCCCTAGGCTCCTCCTCGCACGCACCCTCCGGCCGCGCGTCTGCTCCTCGGCCAGCGCCTGGACGCGCCACCGCGTCCTCACCCCACGTGTCCGCCGACCGATCCTTTCGCCTTCTCCGCCTAACTCTCCGCCGAAACCCTTCCCCGATCCTCTTCCTCCCCGTCGCCTCTCTCCTGCCGCCCATCCTCTTCCTCTCCCTTTCCCCCTCGAAATTTCCACAGCCAACCCCTCTCGATCTCGCCCCCTTCTCTCCTTCTCCTCTCTCTCTCCACACCCTTCTTTACTTCTTTTTTAGATAGTAACAGCTTTGAGTGTATATATTATTATTAATGTTATATTATAAACGTTATCAGTCCAGTACATTGTTTATAATTTTTATTAGTTTTTTTAGTTTTTTTTTATTTTTTATTATTATTATTAGTTATTAGTTATTTTGTTATTAGTAGTGTTTTTGTTATTTTATTATTTAAATAATTATTCAATTGTTTTGTTACTGTCTGTCTCTTTGTGTTTTTTGTGAATATCTATTATTATTATTATTATTATTATTACCATCTTTATTATTATTATTATTATCATTATTATTATTTATTATTTTCCAGTATTATTATTATTAGCAAGTATGCAGTCTAGACAAGATTGTTTTATTATTATTATTATTATTATTATTATTATTATTATTATTATTATTATTATTATTATTATTATTATTATTATTATTATTATTATTATTATTGTTATTTTCAAACAGTATGTATTATAGTATATAGGTAGAATAAGTATTGTTATATATAATTAATATTAGTAGTTCTGTTCTCATTAGTTATTATTTATAAATATTTATAAATAAATATATAGTATTGAGCTTGAGCTCTATATTGATTCTCAAATTTGGTTTCTAACTAGCAGTATAGATTATTTTTCATAACAAGAATATTTATACGTATTTTTCTAAAAATGCTTAATCTTGACTTTATTTCTATGTATATAAAATTTTAAAAAGGAATTTAAGTATAATTGAAAATATTATAAATAAATTTTATGTCTCCATAATATTTAGTTAAAAAGTATTTTCATATGGTTTCCAAAATTTCATATCTACTTTCAAGTATTTATATAAAATATTTTTGTAAGTTGCAGTTTTGACTTAAAACGATTTACTACTTATTAAATATTTTGGGATATAGTTTTACAAGGATTATAAATGATTTTCTAAAAACGTATATATTTTAATTATCTAATTTTTCCTCGACTATCTTTCCGTCCATGACTAAAGCCTAATATTCATGTTCCCTCACCAATTCAAGCCTACCTTATGTCCGCCCTAACCAATTCGACCCTTCTGGACCCAATAGAACCGACCGTGTCACCATCCGTGGTCACCTTGCATAGTTGTTGTACTGGAGTTACAAGATCGTGCCACCTTGATCATCGCAGCACACCAGGCGTCCTACCAGGAAAGACACCTTGCCATTTGCTGTTTTCTTATTTTTAGCTCATATTTCATGTATTATTTATTTTCTTTATGCAAAATAAACTGTGATACATAGCATAACTGTTAGAACTTACTGTTCATTTACATTACCTGCTGTGTATTATTTTTCTTACAAATTAAACCTAGATTTAATGGACCACCTTTGTGTGTTGCATACATGGCCTTGACACGTTGTACCACGAAGTTGTGTGTCGCATGTAGAACACGAAAGTGCGTGATTGGCTGGCCACCAGTACGTACAAGCCGTGCGATAGGAATAACCGCTAATAGAGGTTGCATGCTAGTTTGACTTAGCGGTTATAGTAGTTTGTGTTGTGGATACAACACAGTAGGCATTGGGCGGGGAGGACAATTCCTTAGCGTATGGGCTTCGATGCACTTTTTCTTGTGACCCGGACTCTCCGCTGGAGATACGGGGTTGATGACCCATGATTACTGACGGCCACTGAAGATTCTGCCGAACGTCATGCTCTTACTGATGGGGCCTCTGGTGCCCAAGGGGGACTACGCCGATCCTATTCAGCCAGGGCCCATGCGTAGGAAGGATTGTTCTTAACAATATTTTACTTAGAACGGTTAGGTACCTTTATCCATTAGGTACGAGTACTTTTGGTTTGGGTCCTTGTTTCTGACCATGGCTTGGAACAATAACTTGTCGCAGATTAGTTCGTCACATCTTGTCCTTGTTTGGTTGTAGGTGTGACTTACTACTTCGATGAGAAGGTATTGAACCTTGTTGGGGTCCGGATACCATATTGGATTCATAGCATGGAAAGATACGTTACCGTGAATTAGTTTACCATCTCCTGTCCTTGTTTGGTTGGGGGGATGGTACGCTCGTTCAGTAGGTGCGTATTGGAACATGTTATAATTTGATTTACTTATTTATTTGAGCAATATTTATTCAGTTTATATGGCATGCTATTATGTGTCTTGTTACGTCCCTCTGAGGACCTGGTTATCTCTCCAGGTGTGTGCTATTGTCTTTCGCAGGTGTTCTAGCTCTAGCTGTGATCTTCGCTATTCCTTCGAGAATGATTGCATTTGTAATTGTCTTTGCTTCGCTCGCAAAATTTATTTCTTTCTCATGTATTTTTCCTTATCTTGTTGGTAGTAGATTTGTCTCCGCCCAACATATTGTATCAAGACAAATTCATTCTTATTATCTGATATTTTTATTCATTTATCTTGTGTGGATGAGATTAGTTATGGTTCTACTGTATTTTACAGCTTATGTATATTTATTATATGGCTGGCATGTCTACGTTCCTAGTCCTACGTATTTTGGGACTGGGGCGTTACAGCACTTGGTACACCGAGTTTTCACATATATTGAGGGGACTGCTACCTCCAGCTTCATCTACCCTCAAGGAGGCCGAAGGTGCACCCCCGGGTGCTGGAAGGTTCTTTTTGGATCGAGTGCCTAAATAGACACCCCCTGTGGTTGTCGGTGGGAACCCTCCAGATGAGGGTCTCCTTGCTATACTGTCCAAGATTGTCGGGCTGGAAGAGCCTGTCTTCTTTCCTCCCTTGCCAGGAGGAACCTTTTGAGTTGAATTACAGGAGGCGAAAGGAAACTCCTTGTCCCCCGAAATTTGCACCTGATTCTTGAGTTGTTGTCGGACAGGTGCTGGCTGCTGTAGTCGTTAGAAAATTGACTGCCGACCTTCAGGTTGTGCTGATTTGTCGCAGCAGTAGTTGATGATGACTAGGGGGCAACGACGTTCCGAGAGGGACTCATTGCATGCCAATACTGCCACCATGCGTTTGTGAGTAATCACCTCACGCAAGTCGGTAGCAAGCTGATCTACCTTTGTACCAAATTTGTGGACTAGGGTATCCCGAGCGCACGGGTACTTAGGTATTATGTTTGCTTCCTGATCCGTGGCTAGTAAAAGTACTTACTCTGGATCATTGGAGAAAGACTTTAAAGACCCACTATGTCCGTTAACCCTGGGGGACTGGACGCTAGTGGTTCTGAACAACTTTCCATCAGAAGCCCGTATAACAGTTAACGGGGCTCGCTGACAGTCGGTAACTTGGATAGTTGACTGGGCTTGTTCAGCTCGTACTGCCCTAGACTTTTTTGACTTAGCGCCCGAAGGTGCATAGTAAAAAGAGTCCAGTTTGATACATCCCATATTCTCAATGGGCCGCATGGAGTCGGGCCCGTATGAGAGACGGTTGAATACAAAGCTTCTGACAGGGCCGCATGAGACATCCTGTCTGAGGCCAGGATTGGCTGCCGCATGGGCTATCTTCCTGCGACCAGAGCTGGCTGCCGCATAGGCCATCTTCCTGCGGCCAGAGTTGGCTGCCGCATGGGCCATCTTCCTGTGGCCAGAGGTGGCTGCCGCATGGGCCATCTTCATACGGCCAGAGTTGGCTGCCGTAAGAGTTATCTGCATACGGCCAGAGTTGGCTGCCGCATGAGTTGTCTGCCTACGGCCAGAGTTGGCCGCCGTATGGATAGACTGCCCATCTCTCTTATGCGGCTTCTTCTTTGTCCGCATAGATTTCCCTTGTGCCCCCAAAAACTTTGCATCGTAATATTTTCCTCTGCTGGATTTAGGGACAGTAGTGTCCTCTGTGGTCGAAAGCAAAGCCGCAGGAGAGCTTTGGTCACCGTCATGGGCTACAGAAGGAGCTTCTTCGAGAACTTAGTTGGGGGCAACAGTTTTGCGAGCCGACGTCCTGCGAGTCCTCTTTGGGTTGGCTCGCTTCTGTGATGGGCTGGCACTTCCTTCAGAGAGCAATTTTTCGAAGGCTTGTTGGTCAAAATGAACCACAAGCATCTGCTGTGTAGAGCCGAGCTTGGACGCATCAGATTCCGTCACTAACTTCTCATCAGAAGAAGGACGTCTGCAGCAGAGTCGCCATCGTATTTTCCATTAAAAAAATCAAAGACAGGTATTACAGGAACACAGAATTTGATTGCAAACTCGCTTGTACAAAAAAAAGCCTAGAAAAAAAATCCTAGAAAACAATCTAAGTACAATTGTTTAGTTTTAATTCTGAGGGGTGACGGTAGAGGCTCGGAAAAGTGTTATCAACTCTGTCTTACTCCTTGGACTATCTGACGCAGTCCTTAGCTCCTGAAGAAATTGCTTTTCGAAGGTTTCCAGTCTTTTACAGGGGTGTGGCACCCAACTATTTATAGTAGTATGTATGTTGAGCCGCATAGATGGCATGTAGCCACGTGGCTAATTAGCACGTGAAGACCCGCTCTTTGGCCGCCATTTGTCGATTTGTTGGGATTTTGTTACAGCAAATCTGGGTAGTTAAGACTTGGTCAGCCTGCCACGCGTCCTATCGTAGGAATCATTTTGAGCCGCATGAGTCTCTCAGTTTTCGACCATGTGGGGCCACATGAGACTCATGCGGCTTAAGTCGCAAACTTTCTTAGCCCACATATAGTTTAAGGATTTAAGCCGCATAGATTCTGTACTTTGGCCGCATAAAGCTCATGTGGCTTGGGTCACAGTCACCCTTGGCCGCATGAAGTTCGGAGACTTTGGGGCCGCATATGTTTGATCCGTATAAGGTTCATGCGGCTTAGGTGATACTCCTTCTGGCCACATGAAAGCATATGAACCCTGCTTTTGGTGACGTCTCACGTCTTATCTTTTTATCAAAGTGTCAGAGCTGTCATTTTTTTCAGTTTTGACAGAACTTGTCAGCTTTATCAGACGAACTAATCCTCTTGGTTGCATATCTTTCTTCTGCAGCTGGTTGTCGACGGACCGCATAAGGCAGCGAATCTGTCATGCGACTTTCCTTTATGCAGACCGGTTTGGCCCAAAGTACATATGCGGCAAATTGTGATCCGCATGAATTCTATATTTTCCATGCTTCTACAACTGCAGTGGACTTTCGGTTCCGTAAGTCAAATAACAATATGTCACCGAATATTCTATCGACTTTATCCATTTCCCAACAATCATCAATGAAGCAACAAAAGAGATCAAGGTATGAAGAATTGAGGACAAAATCTCAATAATACCCGAAAACCTATGAATGTCTGAAATCACTTCAACTTAGAGTTCCTGCTTCGCCAGTGTGCAGTTGGCTGCAGTGAACCTTCAGTCTTTGTAATCCAGATAATGGTTGCAGCGCGCAACTGCCATACCCTAGTAGGTCATCGAATAGTCTCTCAACCTTATCCATAGGAATTACAAAACAGTTTCAAAGAATTCAAAATGGGTTCCAATAGTCTAAGTCACGATAAAAGGCGAAGTTATCTGTCTGTTAGAATACAAGGGTTATTAGGTACTGAGAAGCAACAAGGAACCCAATCAAGAGTAGTGGGTAAAACAAGAAGATTTTTAAATCTCGGACATGGAACGAAGTTTCAAATAGTGACCGGAATCTCAATTGGCAACAACCCTCTATAGGGAACACAAATCCCGAATAGATACCAATATCCCTGGGTGGTGATAAGAAAGCAGGGTATAGAGTAGAAACAAAATGTCGAAGTAAGAAACAAATCTTATGTCGGAAACAGAATTCGACAAAGTCTCGAATAACAACAAAATCTCGAATAGATCTCAAAGGGAAATGACATCTCCAACAGGACACAAGTCTCAAATAGAAAATCAAATATCAACACAATTGTGAATAAGAACAAAATTTCGAATAAGAATCTCAACAAGGAAGCAAGGTTTCGAACAGGAAACAAGTTCTCAACAAGTCATGGGTAGGAACTGAATCTTCAAGGTCTGGAATAGAAACGGAATTTCGAATAGGCCACAAAATCTTGAACGAAAACAAAGTCCCAAAATAGGAAACAAGATCTTAAAATCTTGAATGGAACCAAAGTCACGAAAAGAGAATTAATGGGTGAATAGGAAACAAGTATCCATGAAATATGCAAAATCTCAAATAGGAGACAAGGTCGAAACAAAGTCGTAGACAGAAAATTTTCTCAAATAGGAAACAAGCCACGAATATGAAACAAAATCTTCAAAACCTTTAAAGGAATCCTCAACAAGGTCCTAAATAGGATGAAGCTAAAACAAGGTTTCGAATGAGGAACAGGTTTCGAAATGAAATCTCAAGTAGAAATTAAAATCTCAAATAACATAAAGTTTGATGAGGGAACAAAATTTCCAATTATGAGCCAACACTAGGAAGCAAAATCATGAAATATGCAAACAATATCAAATAGTGGATTTTAATTAATTATCGAATTGTGGATTTGAAACAAGTTTGCCGAATAGAAAATAATATATCAAAATAAGTTTTGGATATCAACCAAGGTTTCAAAATAGGAAACAATGAGTTTCAAGAATTGATCTTGGTGCTAAGAGGAATTTAAGGAAAGACTGGATTGCGAATCGCGATGCATAGTTTTTCTCCAACCATGCAAGAGAAGTCTTCTGCCTTCAGTCTGTCTTCAGTATTCCTCCGGGACTAGAATCACTTCAACTTCTTCAACTGTCTTGGGTAGGTTGATCCCTACGGTAGTGCTCCATGTGGTTGTTGAATCTAGAGAGGCCGGTCCCCTTGCTGTAGTCCTGGTGCTCTTCATGTTCGTCCTTGGGCAGTATGATAAGTGGTCTTTGGACAATCCTTGACTTGGTGGGCAGACGATTTGTAGAACAAGCATACCCAGTCTCTTGCGGCACTTGTTGTAGTGGTGTCCTAGGCGGCGACAAAAATTGTAGGTGATCGTCGTCTGAATCTGAGTCTAGATTTCCCGTTGGAGTGGCTGAAGTACAGGGACTCTGACAAAAATATACAGTTGCTGGCGTGCTGGTTGCTGCGATCCTGATGCACCTCAGTCGTTGTGATCTGTAATTTACAAGCAATCTTTCATTCGGTAGGCAAAAGATCTGCAGTATAGGCATAGTCCGAGCCTCTTGCGATACTCCTCGAAGCGATGTCCTGGATGGAGATAGAAAGCACAAATGGCCATCATCTGAATCTGATAACGAAGCTGAAAAGGCATTGTCTAAGTGTGGCGACGCTTTGCGAATCCATAGTAGCTGCAATCTCCGCCATAAGTCTTCATGTCTCTCCTAGGCTTCAGTTTCACGTCTCGTTCAATTGTCTATGCTACATTCTGGATCTCCTGGCTGGTGGCTCTAATCTTCAGAGAAGTCGGGTCCTCGGGAAATTAGATGACCTACAGAAGAGACAGCTTTAGGTTCTCGATCTGCTTCTCGGTGCAAGATATGCGCTCGGTGGCAGGAAAGCCCAAAGATCCGAGAGTCTGAAAGTCATAAGTCATTCCTAGCTCGGAGGGTGTATCCACAAGTCTGGCTTGAAAAAGAATGGCCTGCTCCCTCTGGCATCGAGGAACTCTTGAAACATCTCCATCAACTGCGTACTACACATGGGGATATTAGGGCGATAGAAGGTAGTAGAAGCTCGAAACCCTCAAGTGTAGGTGGACCAATCGTTCCGGTGTCGCGTGTTTTGAACTATCTGAAAAACAAAAACTGTTAAAATGTCCTATCCTAAAACAACAAGTGTTTATAGTATATTAATATACTCGATGTACCCGATTTCCTATGCTGTGATCAAGTTTCCCTAGTTTAATCAAGTTCCCGATAGTACTCTAATACCTAGGTACTATTAGGGCTGACCTGTATGGGCCACCACTAAAGATATGTCATGACTCGCTTCCGAATAATCGGACACGAGTCAGACACGCCCAGCCTTCATCGTTAGACACGATGAAGTAAGCTATACCAATCTCTAGGGAAAACTATAAGTCCAGATAATAATGAATATAAACCACAGCATCTAATATCGAATCCCAGAATCAAATACAAGTCTAAGAGTTATTACATTTCCAGCAAATGAAAAGTAAACTGATGTCTCTAATACAAAGTCTAAATGAACTATAAAGGAAAGTACTAGGCCTCCTCAGCCTCTAAGTCCAGAGCAACATCAGCTGGCTCATAGGTGCCTCCAGGCTCTTGCCATAATAAGTATCACAGATAGCCTCCAACTCACCTCCAATATATCCTAGTCAGGAGCGGAGCTAAGTAAATCCAAGAAAATGAACATAATCATCATGGTATGGAAATGAACACAGGAAAAATATATAGTACAAGAAATGAGAACATGACATGAAACCCGAACATGAATACTGAAAAGTAAATACATGGAACATGAAATGAAACATGAACATGAAATACACAATGAACCTGATGTGTGCAACATATCGAAATACATCCAGAGTGTGTGATCAGCTTGGGTAGATTCAGGGAACATAAAATGGTACGGCTTCGGTCCCGCGTGCACGATGCGGGGCCTAAGCTATTCACATGAATAGTAACTCGAATTTGATCACACATATGTAATATTTTCCCTCCCAGACACAAGTAAACTCAGGGAACAAGATACAAGACAATCTCATAAAATATCGTGTCAACAAGGAGATACAAGCATGAATACAAGACATAAAGAAATGGACAAGTCCGAGGAGTATACTTGCCTTGCTCAAGGTGATCAAGTGTGGATAGTAATGCTGGAAGTCCTCCTGTTATATGGTTACAAATTAATTAAGCTCTAACACTACATTTGATGATTTTGATTCAAAAGATTAAGTAATTATTTGAGCTTTTAAACTATATATACATATACTCATTTAGCTAGTTACTAAAGTAATATAATTCTATCAACTTGCAAGATGAGTATAATTTTATATTTCATAGAAATATAATTATTAATATAGTTGTCAACAGTTGCAATACATAATCTTCTACTTAGGATAACCCGTTACTAAAATATAAAGATAATATTTGAATATTACCAATAGATTCATACCAACCATTAATTTGCTAACTACCAATCTCAATTAGTTGCACACATAAAAATAATCTATTATAACAATTCCCAACTCAAACTCTATGCTCCTAGTAACCCCAACTATCATGACCATGTTCTGCTCCTTGATTCAAAAGATCCCAAGGCATGCAAGCCATCTAACCCCTTCCAACTGACCCGATTAGAAATCAAGTGGGGCCTTACTAATCCAAACTCATCATATGCTAAAACCAATCAGCAACACACATAACTTACTCTGCAATCAAATATCTGCAACTAAAGAACAGCTCAGCATTGCCATACGGCTCAAACCGGGTTCATAATCAAAACTTGGTGGCAGTTCTTGTAAAGAAGATCAAAATACATACCAACAAGATTTAAATCTCAGATACTTCAAAGAAAGTTTATACAAATATATACAAATAATACTTGATTTAATCACTATAACCGCCCTAAGTTGCCAACTGTTAATCAAACCGATACTCGACGTCCACAAGATGGACACGAACCTAATGGACACGACACTAGCTCGGATACCCCTCAACCCACATAATAGTTTTCGGACATGAACATCACCCATAGACACGAGCAGAACTTTAATCCTTACCTGACCAAGATCTAACCAAAACCAAATCAATGCACGCAAGGAAACAACAAAATTCTTCGAGAGGAAAAGACGAAATCTTACCAGGAAAGGTTCGAAACTTCCAAAAGACGAAACCGCTACAGAAGACACGGTCACTCCAGACACCCGGCCTAGCATTGGTGTCATGCTGAGTCAACAACAATTGTCCATACTAAATAAAGAGATAGATTCTAAGATGAGTGAACAAGAGTCTTCGAATAACTTACTGTTAAGAACAACACAGCCGATCACAGGTCTCGATTCATGCTACACCTCCACCAAATCAAACTCGATCAAACTAAGAACAGAACGAAGACGTTGATCATCGATCAACCAATCAAAAATACACAAAGACAGTTATAACACATAAGGATCGGTCAGGAATTACCAGATCTGGAACAAAAATTGTTATAAGTGAAGATTCTTCGATCGATCCTTCCGATCTTCGATCACTACTAGCCGATCTGGAGAATTCAAACAAATCAACTCAAAAATTCGAACATCAACGGAAGAATCGATCCAATCGAACTCACCGTTAAGATTGTCGAGCCGATTTGGAAGAAGGAGTCGTCAAAATAAAAGGATCTCGACGTGGAAGTGAGGAACTCGCCAGTCAAGGAAGAACGTCGCAGATCAAGGAAGAAGCTGGCCGACCGGAGAAGAACCCGCCGTTGTCTCTGCCTGGCTGCGTAAAGAGCTTGTTGTCGCAGATCAGACTGCTTCGCTTCAATCGCCGGAGAGGAACGCGATCATCGCTGCCGTCATCATGGATCTCCACCGCCGAAATTTAGAGAAATTAGGGTTGGGTTTGGCCGGCTGGAAAGGAAGTTGGAAGAGGTGGAAAAAAGAATTTTGAAGCTCTGTAGAAAATAATGAACTCTCGAGAGAGAGAATTCATATAAAGACATATTAACAAAACCCCCCTACCAATTGGGTTTTAAGCAGATTAGTCCTTATCCTTTTCACTAATTTGCAATTAGTAAAAAGTTCAGTTAGAAATTAGTTAGGAAGTTTTGAAAAATGGGGACCACTCCAAATGGCTGTAACAAACTAGAAATTTCCTCCCAAAGATATTTATTCAAAATTCTTTCCAAAATAGTCATGAGGATTATTATTCCAATATTTGTTTAACTAAAAAAATTATTATTTAGAAAAAGATTTAAATTCCAGAAAGTGGAAAGTGGGGTTAAAGGTTAGGGTTAGGTTTGATTTCGTATCGGCGTGTCCTGCGTGACACGGACACGAGATAGGTTTGGGATTATCTGGGTATGTCAGACACGATAACTACTACATGTAAATGTAATAGTCAAAATATTGGAAAGACACTCGGGGTCGGACCCGAGACCGTCACAGTTGATGTGGAGAAGGTGGGCACGGACACGATGTACGAACACTTTTGGGGGGGATAAAATTTTAGGTTGTAGAATTTCTAAAAAAAAGTGCAAAGGAAACTCTCCTTATATAGGAGGTAGGCTCCTAGTTAGATAAGGATTATTAGTCCTGAAACCCCCATTAGATAAAACTCACATTAATTTAAATCAGTTTGAAATCTAATTCAATAAAATCTAAACTCTAATTTAAACTACCACAAATATTTAAACATTAAAAATAATTTAAAATACATTTTTATAATTAAAATAATTTCAATTAATTTAAAATACTTTTTCAAAATTAAAAATAAATCCAAATAACTTTTTCCAAAAATCAAACTTCTGCAAAATATAGAGGAATTTATTTTCATGTACGACGCACGCAAATAGTACAAATTATTTACATAAATGTTATTTTCTAATATAGTACATAGATATATGTATAACATAAAAATAGCATTTATATAGTAATAAATAATAAATAAAGTTCGACTAAAATCTAGTGTGACACTTTTTTTATAATTCAACAAAAAATATATTTACCTTATGTATTTTAAAAACAAAAATATTTTTTTTCTATATTTATTAAAAACTTATAGTAGAACTTCTGTATAAAAATAATTAAGTACTTTGTATGTACGTATTCGTCCTCAACATATAAAAACCAAAAATAAATAGGGAAATTTTGACTTACCCCCCACTTGATTTACCATATCTCAGGGTACACCCCACAATTTTGCAAAAATATACAGTATCCCCCACTTTGAACGAAATCCGTCAAAAAAATTCACAAATTTTGACTTACCTCCCACTTGATTTACCATATTACAGGGTGCACCCCACAGTTTTGCTAAAATGTACAGTACCCCCCACTTTGGACGAAAACTGTAAAAAAAAAAATTGGACCAAAATGCCCCTGCCTTCTTCCTCTTTCCTCTCCACCCACCCCATCCACTCTCTATTACTTCCCCTCCCGTCGGCGCTCCCACCTCTCCACCACCGCCCCCCTCCCCGACTCCGCCGTCGCTCTCGGCCACCGCCTTCGCTCTCCCTCCCCGCCTCCGCTCCCCTTAACCCCGCCACCGCCCCCCTCCCCTCCTCTGCTCTACCACTTCCCACCTCATCTCGCTTCCCTCCCTCTTCTTCATCTCTGTCACCACCCCCATGCCCATCTCCGCTCCCCCATAGCCGTGACAACATACGGCAAGCAGCAGCAGCAGCCGTGGAGGCAAGCAGCAGCGAGCAGCTGCCGCGGCAGCAAGCAACAGCGAACAGTTGCGGTAGCATACAATGGCAGCAGAGAGGAGAAGGGAGGGCGGTGGCCGGGAGCGACGACGGAGTCGGGGAGGGGGAAAGGCGGTGGTGGGGAGGGAGAGCACTGGCGAGAGGGCAGGGGTGATGGAGAGGGGATGGGGTAGGGAGGGGAGAGGATAGAAAAAGAAGGCAGGGGCATGTTGGTCAAAAAAATGACTTACCCCCTACTTGATTTACCATATCTCAGGGTGCACCCTACCGTTTTGCAAAAATGTACAGTACCCCCCACTTTGAATGAAATTCGTCAAAAACTTTGGAGCAAAATGCCCATGCCTTCTTTCTCTATTCTCTCCCCTCCCCACCCCATCCCCTCCGCCCTCCCGCCGGTGCTCCCCCTCCCTACCATCGTCCTTTCCCCTCCCCGCCTCCGCCGTCGCTCCCAGCCACTGCCCTCTCTCCCTCCCCCTCGTTGCCGTTGCATGCTGCCGCAGCTGCTTGACGTAGCGGCTGCTGCTGCTACTTGCTGCATGCTGTCGCGGCTGCGACGGAGCAGGGACAGGCGGGGAGGGGGGTGGCAGAAAAGGAAAAGGGGAAGAGGAAGCGACCGGAGGCAGGAAGGAGGGAGCGGAGGCGGGAAGGGGGGCGGTGGCGAGAATGAGGGGAAGCAGAGGCAGGGAGGGGGGAGCGGAGGTGGTGGCCGGGAGCGATGGCGGAGGCAGGGAGGGGGCCATTGGCAGAGAGGGGGAGCACCGGCAGGAGGGGTGATGTAGATGGGATAGGGTGGGGGGAGAGGAAAGAGGAAGAAGGCAAGGGCATTTTGGTCAAAAAAATTGACGAATTCTGTCTAAAGTAGGGGGTACTATACATTTTTGCAAAACTGTGGGGTGCACCCTTTAATATGGTAAATCATGTGAAGGGTAAGTCAAAATTAACTTATCCTCCACTTGATTTACTATATTACAGGTTGCACCCCACAGTTTTGCAAAATGTACAATACCCCCCACTTTGGATGGAATCCGTCAATTTTTTTGACCAAAATACCCCTGCCTTCTTTCTTTTTCCTCTCCCCTCCGACCCATCTCCTCTCCATCACCCCCTCTCCAGCCGGTGCTCCCCTTCCCCACCACCGCCCTTCCTCCCTCCCTGCCTCCGTCGTCGCTCCCGGCCACCGCCCTCCCCTCCCCTCCGCTGCCGTTTCATGCTACCGCGGCTACTGCTGCTGCTTTCTGTATGTTGCCGCGGCAGCGGGGGAGCATGGACAGGCGGGGGGAGGGGCACCGACGGGAGGGGGGTGATGGAGAGGGGATGGGGTGCGGGGAGAGGAAAGAGGAAGAGGAAGGGGCATTTTGGTCCCAAATTTTTTTGACGGATTCCATCCAAAGTATTGGGTACTGTACATTTTTGCAAAACTGTGGGGCGTACCCTATAATATGGCAAATCAAGAGGGGGGTAAGTCAAAATTTCTTAAATAAATACACAAAAATTTATAGCAAAATTTTGGAAGGTTTACATTCTACCCAACTTACAAGAATTTTGTCCTTGAAATTAAGAAATAATTAGGGTAGGTAGAGTTGAGAAGGTAGAAGGATTTTCTTAATATGAAAAACGATCAACACTTTGAATAATGAGTTCGAAACAAAATTCAACGAAAGCAGGCAATTTAGATAACTAGAAATATATCATCAATGGATATAGTCTAGAAGATGATTGCATACATGATATCACAATCAGTGTTTAAATTTGAATCTGTAGGAACGAATTATAAAGCACAATGCTCTAAAGGGGGGTAAATAGCGTAGGCAGAGAAAAATAGCTAATTTAAAAGATAGCAGCAAGATCACAGAGATATATCATAAGTAAATAAATATAAAGACGGAGATCAGAAAGCAAACGCAAAGACGGCGATGTATACTGGTTTCTCTCTTGTGAGGACTAATCTAGTCGGAAGAACTATAGTTTCTAGTTGAATCCACTATTGAAAAATACCACAAGTTTTCATACGAAGTCCTTACAACTTCTATAAATATGAGCTTTGATCAAAAGTAATCGACCAACTTCAGTTGTGACGTGTCTTTTTTCAATCAAGCCTCTGATTAGAATCACACTGAACTTCTAGACCGTACCGTACTGGCAAATCGACTAGAGGATTGTAACTGACTTAGGACTTGAAAATGAAAGCTTTAGAATACTTTGGAAGAACATAGTAAGCTTTAGAAAGAAGAGATGAAAGTGAATGAGTGAGTTGAAATGATCGAAATCATTCTCTATTTATAGTTTTTCCAAAGGCAAAACTCTGTCAGAATTTGGACAAAATTTGGACAAAACTCTATGAGAAAATCTCGGTAAGATCCGTAACTACAGGAGGACCAAGTTCAAAATACAACGTCCACTAACCGAACTCTGGCTGAACTCTGGCCGATTTTGTCAGGTTTTTTTTCAGGGTTTTTGCAAATAGATTTTTAGGACTTTTGAAATTGTTTTAAGAAGTTAGGAGCTTTTTGTAAATAGGGGACTGTTTTTCAAAATAAAGGATATTTTGAAAATATTTTTAGGGTTGCCTATATGACTCGGTGTACAATATATTCCTAGACTCAAAAAAAGTAAAAATTATATTACATACAACTCATACGACGAACACAGTTTCGATCTTGAACAGATAGGTAGCAATTCTTTGGCAGATGTCTAAGAGTCCAAATTAACTTAAGTAGCCCTTATATCGATACAGAGTTTGATCAATTATTAAAATCAGGTTTGACTATGACCAATGGGCCAACAATCTCCCCCATTTTGATAATTGACAAACATTGACCGATATAATATCTTTGATCAATAAGATTTGAAAGATAATCAAAATTGTACTATATCCTGAAGCAAAATGTTCCTGTATCCTGCAAAAGATGTTAGATCCTATTTCTCCCCTATTGTTCCTTAGAAAAATAATTGCAAAGACAAAACCTCCCCCGTAATTTATGCATAAGGAACAATCGTTGAAGAAATACAAAAAAATATAGATAAACAAATATTTCACAAGCAGTTTATTTTGAAGCATAAAGAGATAGTGCTACAACAAGAATATGAATAATGCTAAACTAAAATAAAATATGCTAAGCAGAGCATAAACTAGATGTTCTAAATACATCATCTCAGTCGGTCACAATCTCAGTACAAAATAAACTAAAAAATAGAGTACTAAATGATATCTTGGAATGTCGGAGCATTTCCAAGTAAACATTGACATAACAAAGTCTCAAAAAGTGGCACCTAGACAAAATACAACACGTCTAGATCATAAATCCTCCGAAGAATCATCATCAGCAGTGCCAGTAGGTCCACCATGTCCGAATGGACCAGCTCCAGATGGGTGTGGAGTAGCACCAGGACCACGATACCAATCATATGCGTTACCGGGCTGAAAGAGAGGATGTACCGCCTCATCCTCAGAGCGATGGCCGGAGACAGCTGGATCTCTGGGATGTGAACTGGCAGAATGTTCAGTCTGGGCGAAATGGAGGTCGACAAAAGAGTTGGTAAGAGCCTGGAACTGACTCACATCACGGAACTCGCGTTCCTTGGATATGTCAGTGATGAATGTACGCAGATCCGAGAGATGCTGATGAATACCCTCAAAAGTCATAGGGTAATCCTGATGAGGTAGAGCAGGAGCAGTAGGAGGTGCAGGAGGAGCGGCTACGCTGCGACGTGACAGCTGGAGATACTTGGGCTCAGGGTCCAGAGGACAAGTGAAAAGATCAATATCAAAATGCTGAAAGATGCGTAGGATGAACATCGTATAAGATAGATTACGATCTCTTTTGCGACAATGTTCAATCATCTGAATGATAGTCTTGGGAACCAAAAATGGAATTCCCTTAATAATGTGGTAGAGGATAGACAGTTCAAGATTTGTAACATCATCCTTTGAAGTAGATTTTGGTAGAATAGTGGAATAGATGATGTGGTGCAACTCATAGTTAAATAAGTTCAAGTTTGCAGCCTTGAACTTTCCAGAATGAACATGGGCAGTTGCACAAAGGTCATTCTTAAAACTGATAAGAGTCGTGCCATCGAGGAAATCGAACTCAGTGATATCATCAAGTGAGTCACCTTCATTAGGAATACCAAGGATTTTCGCTAAGATGGTATCATTGAACTCGATGTTGATACCGCCGACACGAGTTCTAACAAAGGAAGTGTCCAAAACAAAGTTGCAAAAGAACATACGTCTAATGGCATTAGTAGCTATAGGGTATGTGAGGGTGACAAGTCTATATTACCCTAATGCCTCAAACAATAGACAGTGGTCAGGAAACACAGTCCACTTAATCGGGGCTCCAGTGTATATGTTATGCATCGCAAAGTAAGCATAACATAATAATGAATGATCATGAGTTTTAAAGTAAAACTCATTGAATGCACCGTCGGGCGATTGGACCGGAGAAAAGAGGGAATCCTCTGGTGAATTCGAAGACGAAGCCTTTTCACTGGCGTTTGTCTTCTATCTCTTGGATGGAGTGAATCCTTTAGGCATTTTCTCCCAAAAATGAATTTAACTAATGAATTGAAAGTGATGGAAGGAAAAGTTTATACCTTCCAAGAATTGAGTATGTGATAGAGACAAAGATTCTCGACACGAATCCAAATTTTGGTTTGAAATCTCTAAGTAGAATAAGAGTAATAGGTTGGAGAAAAGCTTGGGTTTGGAGAGGGGTTTGGGCCGCAGCTGCTGTTGAAAAAGGAGTTTGGAGGAGATGAAGATAAGGGAGCCTCGAGATCTGACTTAAAAATATATACCACCAACAGAACTGTAGCCGAACTCGGGCCAAATTCTCCTAAGGTTCTTTTGATGAATTTAAAAAAAAAATTGTAGGCCATATTCTTTTCATCAACCCCTTTCAATTATTTAATTCTAAGTTTAGTAATTTTAAATTTTGATTAATATAATCTATATTATTTTAGAAATTAAATTTTGTTATACAGTGACTGTTTCAGATTAGCTGTAGAGGTACTGTCCCAGCTAACGGGAGTTCACCGGAGAACAATTAAATACCATTTTACTTCGACCGTAGTCGTGATGACAGACAGACCCTTTGTAGGCTTATCTCAAAAAATAGTTTTTGAATATTAAAAAATAATCGATAAAATAGAATTAATTAATTAATATTATTGATATTTAAAATTCCTAATTCTCAACTTAAATAATTGAAATGAACTTCCGCTAAAGGTTTTGTAACGATATCAACTAATTGATTCTCAGTGTCTACATATACAAGGTTTATATCTCCATTTTTTGATGATCTCTAAGAAAATAATGTCGAATCTCGATATGCTTAGTACGGGAGTGACATACTGGATTCTTAGTCAAATTAATAGTACTAGTGTTGTCACAAAAAATGGGTATGTGTGTGTATAGTAAACTAAAGTCTTTTAAGGTTTGCTTCGTCCATAAAATTTGTGCACAACAACGTCCCGCGGCGATATATTCAGCCTCAGTCGTTGACAATGCGACATATTTTTGTTTCTTGCTAAACCAAGAGACTAGAGCTTTGCCTAGGAAATACCATGTGCCGCTGGTACTTTTATCTATCTACTTTGCATCCAGCAAAATTAGCATCCGAATAATCGGTTAGGTCAAACGACGTGGTTTTGGGATACCATAAGCCGACAGAGGAAGTGCCTTTAAGGTATCAAAAGATACGCTTAACCGTACACAAATGTGATTTCTTAGGGTTGGCTTGAAAATGTGCCCACAAGCAAACACTAAACATTATATCAGGTCGACTAGCAGTTAAATAAAGTAAACTACCAATCATACCTCGATATTTACGTATGTCGACCGGTTTACCTTGTTCATCTATATCAAGCTTAGTTAAAGTTACCATCGGAGTGCCAAATGGTTTGACTGCTTCCAGATCGAACTTCTTTAATAAATCTTTTGTTTACTTGGCTTGATTAATGAACGTCCCATTGTTGGTTTGTTTGATTTGCAGTCCGAGAAAGAATTTTAGTTCTTCCATCATGCTCATCTTAAACTCATTGTGCATACACTTTGAAATTTTTTGGCCGAGAGATTCATTAGTAGATCTAAAAGTGATATCATCTGCATAAATTTGAATTAAAAGAAGATTACCATTAAAAGATTATATAAACAGTGTAGTATCAACCTTTCCTTTTGTAAAACCGTTGTCAAGTAGAAAAAAGCTTAGATGATCATACCAAGCACGGGAGGCTTGTTTCAAACCGTATTAGGCTTTCTCCAACTCGAAAATATAATTAGGATTTTTGAAATCAGTAAAACCTGACGGTTGAGCTACATAAACTTCTTCTTTTATAAAACCATTCAAAAATGCACTCTTGACATCCATTTAAAATAATTTAAAGATATGAAAACATGCAAATACACATAGCATGTGAATGGATTCTAATCTCGCAACTAGGGTAAAAGTTTCATCGTAGTCAATACCTTCTTCTTGATTGTATCCTTGAGCTATGAGTCGAGCCTTATTAAGAGTCACTAAACCATTCTCATTTAGTTTATTTCGGAATACCCAGCGAGTGCCAGTGACTGGATCATTAATGGGCTTGGGTACAAGTTCCCAAACTTGATTTCGTTCAAATTGGTTCAATTCCTCTTGTATAGCATCTAACCAAAAATTATCACTACATGCTTCTTCAATATTTTTTAGTTCAAACCGTGAAATAAAAGCAACACAGGAAGCTATATCTTTACTAGAGGAACGAGTACTTACACCCCTGGTAATCTCACCAATTACCAAGTCCTTGGGATGGTCTGCCAAAAATCTCATTTCTTTTGGCATTTCCTCTGGATTACTGGTTCCAACTTCTGGTTCTGTACGTTATTTGCTTGGAGAATCAGCTGGTGCTTTGTGTGAAGGTTCTGCAGGAGATGTACTTGGTGTACTTATTGTTTGCCATTAATTATCAAAAATAAGAACTACTAAGGAACTGGATTTGATTACAAACTCATAAGTACAAAAGAGAGCCTAGAAAGAAATTCTTGGAAACAATTTAAGTACAATTGTTTAGTTTAGATTCTGTGGGTGACGGTGGAGGCTCGGAAGAAGTGTAGAAACTCTGTCTTACTCCTTGGACTATCGGACGTAGTCTTTGCTCTAGTAAGAAAATGCTCTTGATTTTTCTAGCCCCTTTGCATGGGTGTGGTACCTTATTATTTATAGAGGTTTCTGGATGAGGCATATTTTGGACCGCATAGGTGGTCAAGTAGCCACATGGCCGTAACAGTACACCAAGACCCGGTCCTTAGCTACCAGCTAGGTGTTTGTTAATATTTTTGTTGCAACATATCTGGGTAGTTCAAGACTTTTTCAATTCGCCATGTGTCCTACCACAAAGTAGAATTAATCTGTTGAGGGAGTTTGGAGAATTTTATACCGTATAGGGCTCATGCAGCTCGAAAATAGGTCGCAATCTTCCTTGACCGTAGGACATCCCTGTCTTATTTTGGCCACATAGTTGTCACATGAATCTTCATCTGCAGCCTGAATCAACTTGGTTGCATAACGTCTATGCGGTCAGTTTTTTTTCATGCTTCTACAAGACCCCCTTCAAAGTTTTCAAATTACAAATTTTGGAATACTTTGAATAAGAAGTATGGAGATACACATAAGATTTTAAGCCGCAGGGAAGTCTTATCTAGGCTGTCACTGCTGTATTTAAAGCTCTGATTTGTTTTTTAGATTTGTGGCTATCTTTTTGTGATCGACATGACAGTTATGATGGATAAAATCTCGAGGGTCATCATTATCTTTAATGGGCACGATAAACGAAGAGGCGTCTATCTGTTTACACTTTTTGATATCCTATAAATACAGGCCGTATAGCAGTAAGAGAACTCCCCCTGCTTTCTTTCGTCTTCTTTTCTTTCGTTTTCTGCTTCCTACTCTTTGTCTTCTCTAGTTAGCCATGGCCCCCAAAGCTTCCAAATTCACAAGCACTGCTTACAAAGGGAAGGGGCCTGCCTCTTCGTCTAGAACTGCAGACTTACCCTCCATTCACCCAGACGTACAGACTCCTATCCGGGGTAAGGATGGTGGGAGAACGAACATTTGAACTCTAATGGCCATGTCGTATGCTTTATGTGCGGGTCTGACCACGTATTACCGCTGTGCTTTGGCTTCAATACCTTTTATGCACAGTTAGGCTTCCATGGGGCATGTGTTTCCTGTCTCACCGGGCCGTATCTGCTCTGTGTGACCGGACTGCATAGACTGAACCGTATAGGTGTCACATGATTGAGACGCATGTTCCCTCCCCATATCTGGTCCGCATAGGCTCTGCCTGACTAGGCCGCATATGTATCACCTGATTTGAGCCGCATGTGCTCTCCCCATATCTATGCCGCATAGGCTCTGCCTGACTAGGCCGTATATACATCCCCCTGATTTGAGCCGTATACGCTCTTTTCATAACCAGGCCGCATAGGCTCTGCCTGATTAGACCATATAGTTGAAAAGGAACCCATTCTTTTTGTTTTGTTCTGACTATCTTCTTTCTTTGACCATTGTAGTGACTTTGCCTACTGTAACTCCTCTTCCCGAAATTTTGTGATATATTTTTATTTGATTAGTTTACATTTAATTTTTCTATGATCATTGGAGTTATGACTAAGCCCACAGGTGAGTTATGACCATCTTGTGGTCACATGATCTCTAGATAGGGTCTATATGCATTCTATAGTTATATTATATTTTATTATAATTTTTAGACATTTTAATATATTTTTAAATATTTATTCTATGAAGATTTATATTTATGAATGACTTTTATAATTTATTTTGAGGCTATTTGTGACTATTTTGTGACCCAGTATTTTTTTTTAGGCTCTATTAGGTTAAATATATTTTCTGTATTTTTCTACAATTTTTCTGGGATTTTTAGATAATTAAATATAGGAAAAACCTATTTTCTAACACTTCTAGAATTTAATGTGCAAGCCTATGAGCATATATTGACCCCAAATATTTTTCTAGGGTTCATTATTCTATTTTATATTTTCTAGATTTTTTCCATAATTTTTGGCAATATTTAAGTATTTATTCATTAAGGTTTATATATTTTTAAAGGCTTACAATATTTATTATAAGGCCATTTAGGACTAATATGAGGTAAAACATTTTTATTTATATTCTAGAAGGTAAAATATATTTTCTGTAATTTTCTACAATTTTTTGGATTTTTCTGATGTTTATTTGGAGTTGTTTGGAGTTAAAATGAGTTTTTAACGATTTCTGCATTTAAATTAACTAATTACACAGTCAGCTGTACAGTCAGTACTGGGCCCACCAGTCGGTACCCAGCAGCCCACCGACTCTCTCTCATATATATATATTATTATATTCATTAAACCTAGAAATTTCAGCAGCTTTTTGTGGGAGAACTCATCTAGGGTTTCCGACTTCCCGAAGCGATTGCCGTCAACTCCGACGTGATTTTCGTGCGCCATTTTTTTGTTGGATTCTTATTGAGGTAAAATTCTGAATATGTAATTTATTTTCATAGATATTATTCCTAAATTTTTGGAATATTCGTAGAGTGTCGGTTGTCCGAAACTTGACACGTTTCAGTATTTTCGAGATTCCGGGAGAACAAAAATCGAAATCATGAACCGTTTGAAGTTTCAAAAAGCTAACACAGAGCTCTACGATATATATATTTTTTCCAAAAATTAATTCGTTCATATAGTATTTTAGTTATTATGTTGAACTCAGAATTGATCGGTTGATCACCGTTTTGGTCACGATTAGCCATAACGGCGACATCTTTTGACCAAAGCATGATTTTGCGGCACGGTTGATTGCAGCACACTCGTGGAGCTATAATCTACCAAGGTGCCCTTTCAAAATCTAGAGTTCACTGCGTTTGACTAGATAGTGAACGGCACGTCTTGATTTGCGTGCCATAGTTTCTAAAATTAGAAACATGACTTTTGATGGCCAAACTTGCATGTTTAGATTATATTCAGATTATTATTAGGTTAAATTAGGTTTTTAACTAAATTATTTCAGAATTAATTATTTTTAGATTAGTAACCCAACTAGCCACTATTCCATGAATTTAGAACTAGAACTTTAGAATTGATTTATAGTTTTCGTGCACGGTTCATGGTACAATATGTGTTATAGGTTGACAGCTCCTAGATTGGCATCCCCTCATCCTCGACTTGTGACTACGGTTTGTGCAAGGACCACAGACAAGTATACCTTGCCTTCCTCTACAGTTTTATTTACATGCATTTCCTTTCCTTTCAGTCATTTGATTGTTTATGGACATATGCTTTTCGTGTTATTTTCTGTGTTGTTTTATTGTTTATAACCGTGTTCATGTTTGGCCTCGTATTTCATGCTTGGAGTTCTTACCAGTACCTTGCTTGAGTCGTGTAATAGAACGAGTGCGTGTACTGAACTGCCACAGCCTTGATTATCGTTTTACACAACCAGAGAGTCCACACTTGGGACGAGGATTGTTTGGTACACCAGAGAGTCCACACACGGGACGAGGGTGTTTGTCATGATCAAATGGCACCAAAGAGTCCACACACAGGACGAGGGTGTCTTGCCATGAGCTAACCAGAGATTCCACACTCGGGACAAGGGTTAGTGCTTAGTTCAAACCAGAGAGTCCACACTCGCGACGAGAGTTTGGTTCTTCCATTGATCTCGTGTATCATTCATCCGGTAGTTTATTTATACGTAGTTGTTTTAGTATTCGTGTTCGTGTTTGTGTTCGTGTTTGTAGTCATTTGTCGTGTTCCTATTTTTCTTGTTTATCCTCTTATGATGATAAAACTGTTAGATAGGCATGTATATTATGTATCTTGCTATGTCCTCTGAGGACCTGATGATCTCTTCAGGTTAGTTATTGCGTGGAGTTAGTTAGCAGCTCTGGATGGCGGATGATTATGACACTTGTGGGGTCCAGATGTTTACGACATTGCTTGCAAGATTCAGGTATTGATACTATGTTTATTATCCAGCTCGTGCTTTCCTTTCATTATCATGATATATCTTATTTATTGATTCAGTTTATAGACTCACGTTATTCCTTGGAGTCTAATCGGACATGTATGCTAGTGGGCTGCAGACAACGACCCATAGTGTTCATTTATGTTTCGTATTCTTATTATGGATTGAGATATAGATTTGTTTGCCATGATTTGGCAGTATACCGTAGCCTTGACAGCATTTACGTATTCGAGTCGGGCTGGAGTTCGCTTGATGCGTAGCTGGCTTGCTCATGTGCTCGCATCCGAAAAGCGGGTACGGTTCGTGACACCTACGGCTCCTTCGGGGGAGGTTTTGATAGGGTATGTTCAGGACACTCTAGGTGTCAGATTTGACCACACAGTCGAAGATGTATCAACTCAAATTACCAGAGATTAATCTGAAGCCAGGTTGAAGGAGATCCGAAACCACTCGTATTTCTATTTACTTGACATGATGAACTCTGGGAAACTGGACGACATTCATTTGAAGTCTATGTTTTTGTTTGGGGATGCCCTGACCATCTCGGACCCACGTATAATAGAAATATCCGAGAACTGGAATTTTACTTCCTACGGAATAGCGATTCACATACCCCAGATGGAACGCCACTTCCCTTTATCTTGGTTCAACATGGTGTCCATTGAGAGAAAAATGCTGGGTCCCATAAATCAGGATCAACAGGGTATTTTTGTAGGCCATATTTGCGGACAGTGGTCGCGGTCAAGGAGACAATCAGCTTCTCCATTGTTGGACTGGCCTCCGACAGTTTTATCAATGAACTGAAGCCTAATATCCGATTTTTTGAGGCTGACACTTTCTTGAATCGGCTTGCTCGTAAAGGGTCATACCCTGCTGTTTGCCATTGATTATAAAAGAACAGAACAGTTTTATAGGAGGACTGGACTTTTACTTCATAACACAAACTCGCTCGTACAAAGAAAGCCTATGGATGAAAACCTAGGTACAGCAATCTAAGTACAATTGTTTAGTTTTTCTGGGGGGTGATGGTAGAGGCTCGGGAGAGTGCTATCAACTTTGCCTTACTCCTTGGACGATCGGACGCAGCCTTGGCTCTGATGAAGAAATGCTCTCGGGATGTGTGGGAAGATTCTTCTGGGCGCCGCCGCTCTTTCGGTGCGTGCCTCTCTGTGTTTGCTTGTAAGGGAATAGCACCTTACTATTTATAGAAGTGGGGTGTGACAAGTAGGGTTTACAATGATTGCTTCTTAAAAAGTGGGCAGTTAGGGATTGGTTAACGATTTGCCTTGATCTTGTTTGTTTGAAATTAATCTGGGCCGTTAATATTGATTGTAACAAATTTGGGCAGTTAATGTTGATTGTACCAAATCTGCATGGGCAGTTAATATTGATTGCAACAAATCTGCATGGGCAGTTAATGTTGATTGCAACAACTCTGTATCGTGATGATTTATGGATATCAGCAAATCCGAGTGAATAAATCTTGGTCAACCTCCTGCCACGTGTACCAATTGCCTATTATGTTGATTGCCATAAATCTGGATTGTTGGGATTCAATCAACTCCTGCCACGTGTCCCAACTACTGCGAGCCACGTAGAGGATTGTCATCGTTGAGCCGTATGAGTGTGGCCTTTAACCGAGCCACATGAAAGTCCTTACAACTGAGCCGCATGAAGGTGGCAACCGCATGAGGGTGACAGCCGTATGAAGGTGGCAGCCGCATAAGGGTGACAGCCGCATGAAGGTGGCAGCCGCATAAGGGTGGCAGCCGCATGAAGTTGGCAGCCGCATGGAGATGGCAGCCGCATGAGGGTGGCAGCCGCATGAAGGTGGTAGCTGCATGAAGGTGGCAGCCGCATTAAAGTAGGTAGCCGTGCTTCGGAATTGGTGGATCGTGCCAGCTATAAAGATTTCCTTCATTTTCCTAGGAGCGTGCCATTATGTCAGAGTCATCATTGCAGCTTTATGTCAGAGCTGTCAATTCACCTTTATGTCAGAGCTGTCGTGTTGCGTCAGAGCATTAATAGAGGCTGCTGCTTGATGGCCAGCTGTAGAGCGAACCGTATAGGGCCACTTGGCTTTTACCGGAGTCGCATGGAGCTATTGGAGATTTCTGAGCCACATGAAGCTCTGAAGGACTTTTGAGCCGCATGAAGTTCTAAAGGACTCTTGAGCCGCATGAAATTCTACGAGATTCTTTGAACCGCATGAGACTCCCTCTATTTTGAGCCGTATGGACTTTCCTGTTCTTTTCCATGCTTCTACAAGACCCCTTTCAAAGTTTTCAATTTGTAAAATTGAAATACTTTCAATAAGAAGCATGGATATGTCCACATAAGCTCTTTTGGCCGCATAGGATGTTCTGGCCGCATGGACTTGCTAGCCACATGGACTTCCTAGCCGTATGGACTGCCTAGCCGGATGGACTGTTCTGGCTGTATGAATTTCTGGCCGCATGGATTTTCTAGCCGCATGGACTGTTCTGACCGCATGTTGTCCTTTCTGCCACGTATGCGTCTCATTTAATTGCCTTTGATTTGTTTTGGATTTAAAGCCGTCTTTTGGGGTAGGATCCCAATGGTCAGTTTTAAATACCCAGATTTGCCTTGATGACCGAAGAGTCAATTTTGTTCTTTTAGGCAGCACACGGATCGAAGCATCCATCGGTCTATGAGCCTCCTGTCTGCCTATAAATAAGAGTAACTTTTAGAGAGAAACTCTTTACTTTCTTCTTTTATTCGAACCTCTCTTGCCCTAGCTGCCGTCTTCTTCTTCGATCATCGGTGGCCCCCAAGACTTCCAAGGCTGCGGCGAAGGGTAAGGGAGTGGCTTCTACGTCGACTGCGGCGCCTGAAGTTCATACCGACGTTTACCCCGCCATTGCTGGTAAGGACTTTTGGAGAAATTACATGAACTAAGAACCTAACCATCATGGCTATGTCGTATGTTTTATGCGCGGGCCTTCTTCGTCTTTATTGAACTGTTCAAGTTGTATGTGCCGTATGTACATCCCATATCCGAGCCGTATGGTGATATATCCCATGTCCGAGCCGCATGAGAGTCGTCTAGCGACCGCATAAGCACTTTGTAAACTAACCCGCATAAGGACCCGTCGAACATAACCACATAAGTCCTCTGAACTAAGCCGCATGAAGCCCCATCAAACAGGACCGCATAAGCCCTCCTTTGAACTGTGCCGTATAAGGCCCCGCTAAGCAGAACCGCATAAGCACATCTGGACTGGGCCGCATAAGGCCCCGCTAAGCAGAACCATATGAGCTCATCTGAATTGGGCCGCATGAGGATGCGCTAAGTAGAGCCCCATAAGCTCATCTGAACTGGACCGCATGAGGCCGTGCTGAACCGAGCCGCATAAGCTTATTTTGAACTGGGCCGCATAAGGCCCCGCCAATATAGAGCCGCATAAGCCCCTAAACACTAGGTTGGTTTTACTTGGTCATCTTCTAACTTTGTTTCTTTTGTCCTTTTTTCAGTGATTCTGCCAGTCAATCCAGCGGAAGAACCCCTGGTGGGTTCATCCCAATCTGCTGTGGGTGTGCGATTCGACCACTTAGTCCAATATGTGGCGAACCAGCTTTCCACAAACGAGCCTATGGAGAGGCTGAATGCTATCAGGAACCAGCCCTTCTACTTTCTCTGTGCCTTGATGAACTAAGGGCAATTGGAGGAAAAATACCTGAAGCCGGCGTTCCTCTTTGCGGATGCCTTGACTGTAAAGAACCCCTGAGTGCTGGATATATCCGAGAGTTGGGACTTTACTCTTGACGGGATGGCGATACATATCCTTCCGATGGAGCGTCATTTTCTTCTGTCATGGTTCAACATGTTATCGATGGACAGAAAGATGGTGGACTCCTTAACTCCAAGCAAGTAGGGGATAATTGTGGGTAACATCCATTATAACAGAAATTTGGGGTCAGCATATGCGGGTAGGGAACCGGTCAGTCGGTACGTGATGGGACTGGCCCCGGGTACCTTCATAAATGTATCGGGTCCCTACTTCACATTTTCTTAAGCTGACACCTTCTTGAACCAGCTTGCTCGGAAGGGGTCCAATCCCGTCGGCCGGTTGGCACTGCTGAACTGGATAAACCCTATCTCTGCATGGGCTAACTTGACTACGTGGATTCTGCGGAAGTATGAGACTCTCCTGCGTGAGATCGGCCTCTACCACGCCATTCGGGGCACCTGTCATGGTCTACCCATAAATAAGCCGTTGTTCATGGCTCTCCTGGAGATGTACAACCGGCGGACGGGAACCTTCTTTACGCCTGGAGGAGAGCTGGGACTCGCTCTCCACGAGATGTACGTTATTTCCAAGCTGCCCTGGGGGGAAGAAGTCTTTGAAGTGTACACCCCTACGAACGAAGAGTTCGAGGATTTGGATCGGCAGTTCCCGGGCTTTGTTGCCGTATACCGGGAATTGATATGTCACTACAGTACCTGTCACTAAATGTCCATCAAGAAGGATGGTAGCTCGGAAGGGAGCATTCCTCACACCACGTCCTGGGTCTCATACCTTTTTACACTAGGTGCCTCAGGCCGGGTTTCTTCCCGAGATCCTCAAACCCAAGAGGAGGTACAAAAACTAGCGTCGACTGCCAAGAGATCGAGGGCCACGGGCGACACATTTGGCAGTCGAACTGACTCCTTTAGTTATTTTTATCATGGTACTCAGCGGCTGTCAGAGAAGGCACTCTTGGCAGGATTTCTAATGGTGTGGCTACAGAACTGCGTGGTCTCAGGAGGGGCGGGTTCCATTTAGAGGATCAGCCGCCACTTCATCCTCCCTGCCGTAAAGACGGTCTTTGGGGTCAGACTGGCCCTTATTCCGGCCATGGTGTGCAGCATACACCATGGCCTTCGCGCCTTCTCGTCCAAGGTCATCGCCCGTGACATGGCGATGGATTTTGAGCATATAGAGCTGCCCTACCATTATCTGATGGGTTGGCTGTTGATGCACTACCGGTCTTTGATGAGGCCTGGAGCAGAGGACGGCATTACGGCTGATGATGCTTTCATTTTCCAATATCACCATCAGCCCTGGGAGTGCAGCATTATGCCAGCCTGTCGGAGGGCGCTGGTGAGAGTGGACGGATATGACTTTTTTGTGTTTGTTCCTCGTTTTATCGATAAAGAAGTGAGGGGCGTACATATTGATGGTACCAGACCTCCTCACCTCTTTTCTGAGAAGATGCTCCTTTGGTTGCGTAATATCCGTCCAGCACACATAGTATACCATAACCGCAATAATGTCTATCTGGAGCCCTACTTGCCCAGCAGGTTTTCTCGCCAGTTTGGGTATAGCCAGCTATTCTTTGACAGTCCCAGCCCTTGCCTGGGCTTTGTAGGTAGCGTCCTCGATAGTATCAGGACCTGGCATTATTACGACGCGGTTCATACCCGAACCAGCTTCTGGGTTCCTGATGCTGAGGTGCCAGGAAGATTTTGTATATGGCGGCCCTATACCATGTTACTGCGAGCAAGCCTCTCGTTGATTTTGACCCGAGTATCAGCTTCATTGTGGGTACTGGCTTGGTGGAGAAGCCCAAGGGGTCCAAGACGAGGAAGAAGAGGGCGAATACGGTTCCTGTACCATACTCGAAATCTATCAATGCAGACGAAGAGGATGACGAGCATGATGCCGATAACTCTCTCCCGATTGCAGAAGAGGTGGTGGCAGATCAGCCGCCTATTGTGCTAGATGAGGTGGTGGCGGATCAGCCGCCTGTTGAGTCGAATCCTTTCTGAAAGCGAAGTAGGCCTGAGTCTGTTGTAGGCGGTAGAACCTACTCCATAAAACGGGCTATGGTTAGGCCTCGTCGGCTGCTCATTACGGAGAGAGGAGAGGATATGGGCACCATTTCGGAGGTTAATTGAATCACAACCCTCTCTTTCTTTAGCTTTTCTTGAACTATGTTCTGATTATTTTTTCTTTTCTCTGTAGGCGTCAGAAGAGTCGAACTCTCGAGAACCAGCCGCTGTTTCTGAAGTCAATCCGGCCCTGAATACTTTGATTAGTAACATGTGTGCCGAGATTATTTCTGTCGGGGTTCTCTCGGCGGTGGCTGAGGGGTCTCACGTTGCTGAGGTCTCGACCCAGGGCGACGGGGGCTCCGCTGAACCCGTCCCCGAGACTGTTGAATTTCAGTAGGGTGACGCTGATCCAGTTGTATCTCCTTTTGGGGCGGCTGGGGCAGAGGAACCAGCTGAATTCGGCTTGGAGGTCGCTGGTGAGGGGACTACGGCGGCTGTGAGCGAACCTCAGCCTCCACTACCCTCCTCTGGTAAGATAAGCCAAATCTTGACTAGTAAGGGGGCCCATTTGTTCTATCATCACATCCTTCAAGCTAGGCTGATTGATGGTTGCTCTAGACATACAGGTCCTGCTCCTTTACTGCCAATGACGGATATTGTCAGGGTATCGTTTAATAGAGAGAGCGTGCCTCCTCCCCCTTCATCTTTTATTGAGGGCCCTTCCGTTGAATCAATCTCGGGACAGCAAACGACAGGACGGCCAGGGCGGGAAGAGATGAACCCTACATCGTCTTCTGTTCGTGTGGCTCCAGAGGTCGACCTCTCTGCCCTGCCGAGCCTCCGAATTCTTCGGGCTGCGAAAGAAGAATTGGCCGCTATTCAAGTGTCCTTCCGCTCGAAATTTGTTTCCCTCGTGGCAGGGGCATCAAGTTCTGTTGCATCTTCTTCGACTCTGTCAGCCACTCTTCCTTTGACGCCGTCTTCTTCGGAAGTACTGGATGAATCGTCAAGGGATGTGGTTGACAGTTTCTACCATCACCTGAGGCGAGGAGTCGAAGCTGCTGTGGAGAGGGGGATCTCTTTCGCCCTGGCCCGTCAATGCGCTCGTGGCCAGATTAAAATTCTTAGAACCATTTCCGATGGCGCGGAGGTAGTTGAGCTTCTGGAGCCAAAATTGCTAGAGGCGGATCGGCTTGTTGCCCAGTTTCAAGTACTGCAGCAAGTTGATCTGTCTTCAGCGATAGATCAGGAGCGGGCCTTCCTCATCACTGTCATGTAGAAGATACGGACCGCACGAGATGCGTCTAAGCCAGCTATCATAAAGGACCTCGATGATCTGTCTGTTCAGTACGATCAGCTGAGCCGTAGGAGCGAGGATTGTGTTGCTCGGGAGGCGACCGTCTCTCGCAGAATAACCGATACGAAGGAGCGAATCCTCGAGCTCCGGAGGAAGCTGGATTTCCTAGAATATGAACTTGGGGCCTCTCGAGAGGATAAAGAGTTAATCGTTTAAGAGGCCGAAAAGGTCACCCGAGCTTCTGCTGGCCTGGAGCACGCTCTGAAGAGACTCGAAGATGGCTGGCAGGCCCATGCGCATCTGGACGATGCAGAGCAGCTGAGTCAGGAGGCCGAGCACCGGGCCATGCTGGGATTTGAGCGGTCAACCGCCGTACTGAGGGACCGCCTCAGAGAATTATGTATAGCCGAACCATAATCGGCCCTTTTTTTGTCATTTTTCTTCGTTTTGATAGGGACATGGTCCCCGATTATGTAGTACTTTTGATTTTCAATAAATGATTATGTTTTCATCGTCCATCATATATTGTGCTTATACTGTATCTTTGGTATTTGTGATGTTTGCCCCACTGGGGAACTATTTGTGGACCTATTACCCTTGGTATACCTTGGTTTTAGGTATGGATAATAAGTTTGATTAGGGATACCTAGAACGATTCCACGGTAAGATGGCCATGAAAGTTCTTGGTATCGAGCGAAAGAGTGCCATGGGGCAGCTGGGCCCCAAAGGCATGATGAGAAAGGAGCTGTATGTACTAAAGGAATTAATACAAGATTTGTGGTCACAGAGGATATTTGTGGTCAACTGAGGACATTTGTGGTCAACTGAGGACATTTGTAGTCAACAAAGGACATTTGTGGTCAACTGAGGACATTTGTGGTCAATATAGGACATTTGTGGGCCTATTATCCTTGGCGTACTCCGGTTTTGGGTACAGATAATAAGTTGAGAGAAAACTGACATACTTACTCAGAGGTAATGAGGATGTGGTAAATATGAGGGTTTCTTCAATGGAGCCCTCCTACTCAGAGGTAATAAAGATGTGGCAGGAGTGGGCTCCATGAAGGGTACATAGAACAACTCAGAGGTAATGAGGACGTAGAAGTTCTACGTGAGGGGTGGTTTATTTTTGATGGAAGTGAAACAACTCAGAGGTAACATCGACGTAGTTGTTTCGGGAAATTTGTGGATCTGTTACCCTTTTTATGTACTGAAAGTGCGAGTAGTGGATCATGAGGAAGAAGCTCTTTTTAGGAAGAAATTTCAGAGGTATGATCATACGTGACTTACTACCCAAAAGATGCGATATAGATTCATCTGGTGTTACCGGAGTATAAGTTCAGCGGTACCTGCGGGTACATAACTCGACAATCTGGGAGATTTGGAGTCAGAGTGTAAGTTCAGCGGTACACAAGGGTACATAACTCAACAATCTGAAAGATTTGGAGGATGTCGTTTTAGACATAATACTTCTTCAGGAACTTGCCGTTGATGGGCAACATGAGCAAGTCTCCGTTTTGTTTTGCGAGGCGGTAAGCACCATTGGAGAATACAGCCTCGATGACAAATGGGCCTTTCCACTTTGGCTGGAATTTGTCGGCGGTTTTGTGAGTCATAACCATCGGCCTCCGAACTGTCAGAACGAGATCGCCGACTTGGAATGTTCTAATTTTAACCTTCTTGTTAAAAGCTCTCGAGATACGTGCTTGGTACAGATCGATTCGTTGTTGAGCTAACAGATGCTTCTCATCTAAAGCCTCCAACTCTTGTAACCGGCGATGGTGATTATCATCCATTGTCAGTCGATAGGTAAGGGCGACACGGAGCAAGTGGATTTGAGTCTCCAGTAGGAGAGCTGCCTCACTCCCATTTATCAGAGAAAATGGTGTGTTCCCACTGGCCGTCCGTACTGTAGTGCAGTACGTCCATAAGCATTCTCCAAGGTTCTCATTCTAGTCATATTTTTTGGAAGACACAAACTTCTTGAGAAGTTTGATTATAGTTTTATTGAATGCTTCTGCCAACCCATTCGCTGCCGGATTATATGACGTTGAAGCAACATTCTGGATTCGGTATTTGTCGTAAAACCGATAGAAGGCGTGGCTTGCGAACTGCAGACCGTTATCGTGGATGATTCTTCGAGGCTGTCCAAAGCGATAGATGACGTGATGCTTGAGGAAGCTGATCACATTTTACGTCTTCACTTCTGCCAGCGGAATAGCCTCCGCCTATTTGGAGAAGAAATATGTGATTGCGAGTATGAAGCGATGTCCTCGGGACGAAGGCGGAGTGATCGGACCAATGATATCCATTCTCTATGCTTCGAATGGCCATGATGCCACTGTCGGATGTAGAAACTTGGATGCCTGGTAGATGAAATCTGCGTGGACTTGACAGGCTTTACACTTTCTTGCATAGTCTATAGTATCTACTACCATCGAAGGCCAGTAATAGCCCACTCGGCGAAGGCGATCTTGCAATTTTGGGCCAGGCTGATGGGCCCTGCAGATGCCGTCGTGAGCTTCGTGTACAGCTTCTTTAGCTTCTGTATTTGACAGACACCAAAGCAGTAATCCATCGTATGATCGCCGATACAATATTTGTCTCTGTATCGTAAAAGAATCTGAGGGAACGTCTTCTGATAGAAGTAGCTTCCTTCGAATTCTCTGGCAGGATGTCGTAGACTACGAAGTCGATGAATGGTTGTCTCCAGTCTGGGGCTTCGTCGAATGTCAGAGTGGGGTAACTCTCAACACATTGAACATTATTCTTGGGACAGACCAATTCACGTCCTATTATGTCAACCAGATGATGAGCATGATTCGGTACTGCTAGGGCAGTGGCCAAGCCTGCTAGGGCATCGACCTCAATATTCTGGAGTCTGGGAACATGTTCTATGAAGAATCCTTCCAAGGACGAGATGATGTCGATCGCTATTTGGTGATAAAGGATAATATCTTTATGGCGAACCTCGTATGAACCCCGGATCTGATTGACGATTAACTACGAATCGTCGTATGCTTCAAGATACTCTACCCCAGCTCATTTGCAAGTTGGAGGCCAATGACCAAAGCATTATACTCGGCCATATTGTTTGAACAGGGCTCCGTGAGGGAGTAAGCCCGATTGATTACCAGCCCGAAGGGAGAAATCGGTACCACTCCGACTCCAGCGACGATATTGCCCTTGGGCCCAGTTCTCGAAGCGCCATCGAAGCACATTCGCCAGATGGTATCATGGGAGACCGCATTTGAATTGGCAACCTCGTCTGGCATCTCTTCGTATATTCTGGTTGTCTCCGAGCCTGGATGGGCTGCTAAAAAGTCTGCCAGAGCTTGACCTTTATCAGCCTTCTGTGGGACGAAGATCATGTGATATGGAGACAATAATATCGCCCAGGTAGCAAGGCGAGAGCTGAGTGCCCCTGGTTTGGTCATGAGGATCCTGAGAGGGTTGACTCGTGATATCACGTATATGGTTTGTCCCGTGACGTAGTGTCGTGTCTTCTGAATGGCGAACACTAGAGCAAGGCACTCCTTCTCTACGACAGTGTATCTGTACTCTGGCCCCATCATCTTTCGACTGAGGTAGTATATAGCTTGCTCATGGCCTGCATCGTTGTTTTGTACTAGCAGAGCACCGAAAGAATGTTCCATCGCTTGTACATAGAGCATGAATGGCCTTCCAGCAACCAGGGCTACCAGGACTGGAGGGTTCGACAAATATTCTTTGATGCTATCGAAGGCGTACTGGCATTCCTCATCCCATATGAATGAAACGCCCTTCTTTATGAGGTAGGTGAATAGTTGACATCGCCCGGAGAGGTTAGAGATGAACCTACTGATGTAAGCTAGCCTCCCTTGAAGGCCTCGAAGTTTACAAAGATTTTTTGGGGGACCCATCTCCATGATTGCCTTCATTTTTTCGGGGTCTATATGGATACCCTGAGAAGTAATGATGAAACCCAAGAACTTCCTATTAGATACACCCAAGAAGGATTTTATGGGATTCATCTTCAAATTGTGCGCTCGCATCAAGTCGAACACTGTCCTCAGATCATGAAGATGATCTTCCTTAGAGCGGCTCTTGACGACGATGTCGTCGATGTAGCATTCCATTGTCTTGTACAAGTGGTCTCTAAAGATGACGCTCATAGCTCTTTGATAGGTGGCGCCAGCATTCTTTAGACCGAAAGGCATGACTGTGTAGCAGTATGTGCCAATTAGTGTTCGAAATGATGTATGTTTTTTGTCATCAGGGAACATCTTGATTTGGTTGTACCCTGAGAAACCATCCATGAATGACATACGCTCGAAGCTGCAGGTGTTGTCAATCATGATGTCTGTGATAGGGAGGGAGAACTCATCCTTAGGACACGCCTCATTCAGGTTCCAAAAGTCAATACAGATTCGGATCTTCCCGTTCTTTTTGAGGACTGGTACTATATTAGCTACCCAGTCTGGATCTTGTTCCTCGCGGATGAAGCTGCTAGCTATCAGTTTGTTGACCTCAGCTTCAATGGTATTCATGATGTCAAGGCGAAACCGTTGTTGCTGTTGCTTGACCGGTTTTGCGTTCGGACGAATATTGAGTTTGTGAAGTACAACCTCGAGGTTCAGTCCTGGCATGTCTTCGTAGCTCCAGGCGAATACGTCGATGTATTCTCTGACGAGTTGCAGTAGCGATTCCCGCTCTTCGTCGGTCAGATTCTTGCTGACGAAGATGGGCTTTGGAGAGGACTCATCACCGAGATCAACATGCACAACCTCATCTTTGGTGGGAGGTTCTCTTTGTTCGAACCGCTTCTCCTATTATGCATCTAGCTGTTGTGCCTACGGTTCTAACTCAAGAAGTTCAGGAATGTCTTCATCTTCTTCATAGGCGTCGACGAATGCCATATTGACGGACATGACTTGCCTGAATACATTCCCGATGCTGACATCCGAATCGGAAGTTGGTGATCCGGTTGAGTGTGAATGCCAATCGCATTCCTCATCTGAGCTTTTAGGGGTCGTTGCAGGTGTAACATAACCTAGCCCACATCTGGTCTTGTTGTAGTAATCCCGTGGTTTCCCAGCCGGGATCGATAATTGTAAGGATAATCTTCGTCCAGTGTCGTAGTTCAAGCCTGGCATAGTTTCCAGATCATACCCCTATTTTTGCATGATGTACTTGGATCGGAAACTATACAGATAAAGGGGCATTCTTCCGGTGTCAGGTTTGAGATCAACTTCTTCTATCATGAAGGGTTGTGGATCATTCTTTTGGCCGAAGATGATTGGATGATCCTCTCCCTCGACTATGTGGTAAGCGTCTTCCACTGGTGTAAGTTGGTTTGCGGGGTAGACATTTGTCACCTGTGTGTGTAGGTGGGTGCCTATACCGTGTTCCATAGCATATATTGTACAAAGCTTACTAAGCCCGAGGTAGTTCAAAGATAACCCTTTATTGATGAAGTAAGGTTTCTTTTCCAGTAGGATTACATCATCTGCGGATGGAACATCAGTATGAGCAGCCACATACTTGGCCAGCTCTGACTCTTCTTCAGCCACCCCCTGTGTCAATGAAGACTGAAAGGATGACTTGGGCAGCTTAATCATCAGGGGCTCCATAGTGGAGCAGAACATGGAGTCGTTGGCATACTAGCGACCCCCAGTTTGGTGCTCGGAGCTGGACGGGCAGTTGTTGGCTGGCTAGCAGTCCCCAGCTTAACGCTCGGCTGCCGATTCATTCTGGGAAGGCGAATCGTCTTTGGCTTGACGGAGGGATTGAGCTCCTCTGTTTGTTGCTGGCTAGCTCTAGGCAGCCTGATTGTTAGTGGCTCTGTCGTGGGTTTTAGCACTTAGCTAGACCTTGGCAGTCGGATTATCATCTGCCCCTCTTGTGCAGAGAGGCTGATTGCATCCTTACGCAGAGTGGCTGTAAGGGGTGCAGTTCTGCCAAGTTTGCGGGCTTGGAGGTAGATCTTCAGAGGTTCTTCCGATCCAGCGGCCGCCTCATTTTGAGCTTGAGTATCTCCTTCGACAAGGTGTCTTTTCGACTTTTCGTACAAGCATGAGTCTGAGTAGTAGGATTCGACTCTTTTAAAGGGATCGATGTCCGTAAATTCTGTCCTCACGAAGCCATGCTTATCGACATACTTGAAGCATTGGTGCAGTGTGGAAGGCACGATCATGTAATCGTGTATCCAAGGACGCCCCAAGAGAATATTGTAGGAAGTGTTTGCATCTATGACATAACAGGTCATTTCCGACTGAAGGTCGTTGATTTGGCACTTCACGCAAATCTTCCCAATCGGATAGCTTCTGCCTGAATTGAAACCGCTGATGGCAGTGCTTTTCGGCGTCAGGCTATGCATTAGGATGCACAGATGGTGTAGCAGGCTCTTTGGGATGATGCTTATGGAAGAACCGGGATCAATATGCATCCGATCCACCTTGATGTCGCCAATGTATCCAGTATAATACTGAGGGAGATCGTGCAGGTTGGTCTTGATAAGCATATCCTGCAGAGTGAAGACAACGTTGGGCATTGCACCTGTGCAAGCGCTGTCCTAAAAATCTACAGGCGAGCTTTTCCCTGTGAGATTCAACTGAGCCATATATACGTCGGCATTCTGGAGTACCTCGCTCATTGCGACGTGAACATCTTTGGAGAGTCTTAGGAGCTCGTATAATGACAACTTGGCCAGTGCGTTGGCCAATTGTGCCAAGATGTCAAAGTTGTAAGGCCTCTCCACTCCATGAGGCACCTCTCTTTGGAGCTGCTTGTCAAAGCGATCCTCCTTCGGCCTAGGCTTGTCGGTCGTTGAAGGCGGAGAAGGTCCTGGAGCATCAGCAGCCGCCGGCTGATGATCTTCAGCCGAGTTACCCGGTAGAGGTTGAGTTTGTGCACCAGATCGGGTAACAACAGTCGTAGCTTCTTCAACCTCTACCGAGATTGTGTGGCATGATTTGACTTTTCTACTCTTTTTCTTGCTGGTGGAGGGTGGTGCGGACTGAGTCATTTTAGGTACCAAGTCCGGATGGACCCACATGACCTCCCCTCGTGATGTGGTAAGGAGCACTAGACCAGCAGCCTGGTCTCGGGGAGGTGGAAGGTTAGCGACCTCCATCTTTGCTCTGGAGATGGGTACTACTCTATCTTGAGTCTTTGTCGGAGGGAAGCTACCAAATTGTACTGACACCATGTTGGCTGCCACGGTCACCTCTTCGAAATCAATGGCCAAGGCCTTAGAATCGATGAGATGCTGGATGTATCGCTTCAGTTGGAAGCAGTCTTGCGTGGTATGGTGGACATAGTGATGGTAGTGGCAGTACTTGGGGCTCTCTATCTCTGCAGGACGAGGTTCACGCCTTGGAGGAGGGAGCTGAATTCGACCTCCTTGTATGAGCATGTGCAAGATGGGCTTGACATGGCCGTCCTCGAAGGAGTAGGTCATCTGAGGCCACTACTTTTCTGTCGACTTTGGTTCAGGTTTTTGGGCTATGTCGGCTACCATAGCCTGCTTGCCCTTGTTGTCTCGATTGTTGGAGGAATTACCGCCGTTGTTGTTGTTGGCATTAGGGCGTTTGCCCTTGTCCTCTCCCTCCGAGATGTGCAGTCCCAATTGGCGAGCTTTCTTCAACTTATCTTCTGTGCCAGTGGCATTGATGATGAACGTCTTCCAATATTTGAATTGACTCTCGCCCATCCAGAGGCTGATTGTGGGGAGCAGCCTCTTTTGACAAATTTTAATCAGGAAGGAATCAGGGTTACCGGAAGGCAACTTCATCGCGGTTTGGTAAAATTGCTCAATATAGTTCCTTCTCAGCTCCTTTTCTCCTTGAATAACGTCTATGAGGGTGGACATCGTCACGTCTTGTCCTATTTTGTAGAACCTCTCTAAGAACATACATTTGAAGCTGGTGAAGGAATGGATGCAGTTGTCCGGCAAGTTACGGTACCGGTCGAAGGCGACCCCTTCCAATGCTCTAATGAACAGCCGCGTAAGGATAGCGTCGTCATGAGGCAGATGGTCGGTTGTGACATCGAAGTAGGTGATGTACCTGCTTGCAGATATCTTTCCATCATATGGATTGATGTTGAATGGTTTATATCATGGTGGAAAGGGAACATCTCTCCATGCAGCTGGATATGGTTGTCATATCCTGAGGTCCTGGCAGGTTTCTCGAGCGTGAAACATGGCTCGGAGCTCCTGGACTTTTCTTTTTGCCTCCCTGGCCTCGTTTACAGCGGTGGGGGCTGATATTTCAGGAGGATTATCACCCGAATTTGGTGCAACTGAGTTCGAGTCCGCATTGACCGCGGGTCCTAAGTTTGTTTAGCCTTGCATCCTTCCTTGCAGAGTTGGAAGGGCCGTTTGATCTCGTCCACAGATTTGACCAAGGTATGCGGTATGGCCTCCAGAGTGTCGATGCGTTGGCGATCACTGGGACCATCTTGGTTGCTGTCTGTCATGAATACCATCCTTATATGAGGAAAGATGGAAGGAATGGTGGAGGACGTGTCCTCTGAGTCATACCCTTGTACAGAGAAGTTGTTAGGGTATGTGGGAATGTTCTCCTCTGGTTCGGACTCAGAAGGAGTGGTACCTCCAGCTTCAGAGCTTGCCTCATCTTGAGAGTTGTGGACGTCCACGGGAACGTCGAAACATGTTGTATCTGTTGGAGTAACCATTTCCCCTGGATTATCTTTATAGAACATCGAATTGTCGTGGATGTTCGAAGTAGTGCTACCCCAGGCTCCAGTGCCTCCCAGAGATGTAGACGACGAATCTCCAAGTGTGGCAGATTTCATCTTTGAGCGAGTACCTTAGAAAACTCCTCCTGTAACGGTCGTGGACAACCGCTTAGAAGAGAGTTTCTTGGTTGAGATTTTCGGGCTGGAGACATTTATTTTCTTTCCTTTCCCGCCGCAAGGGGTCTTCTGAGCAGAATTGCAGGAGGTGACGAGAAGCGCTTCGTCCTCTGAGCTTGGTTGTTGCAGTCGTTGGAGACGGATCGCCTCTCCTCTTGTGTGGCTGCCTTGCTGCAGTAGCAGTTGTCAATGACTTGAGGGCAGTGATGTCCATGAAAGGATTCTCTGCACACCAAGTTTTCGTCTCTTTCTTTGCGTTTGTGAAGAATCACGTTGCGCAAGTCACTCGTTTTGTGGGCCTGGGAGTCCTGAGAACATTAGTGTGTTGGCATCCTGCCTGCTCTCTAATGTGGGGGTAGTACGAGTACTTGTCCCTGATCATTTTTGGAAGATTCTTGATAACTATCCCGTTCGTTGGCCGTCGGGGGCTGGACACGGATAGTTTTATACAACTTTCCATCAGGGGCCCGCGTAATAGTCAGCGGGACGCCCTGATAGTCAGAAGTTGGGACAGCTGACTGAGCTCGACGAGCCCACGCTGTCCTAGACTTCTTCCCTCTAGTACCCAAGAGTACATAGTAGGAAGAGTCTAAGTGGTGCGTCACAGAGTTTGGCCCAACCTCCTGAGAGCCTCTAAGGTCAGGACCGCATGAGAGGCGGTCAAAGACTGACCGTGAGTCGTACGGAGCAGATGGTATACGGCTGGGATTGGTAGTCGTACATGTTGTCTGCATGCGGCTGGCATGTGTGGCTGCATGAACCTTCTGTATGCGGCTAGAAGCGGTGTCCGCATAAGCAGTCTGTATACGGCTGGCAGTCGTGGTCGCATGAGCCTCCTTCATGCGGCTGGAAGTTTTTGCTGCATGAGTCTTCATGTGGCTGGTGCCCTTATGCGGCTTCTTCTTGGACCGCACAGAGTTCCTCTTTGCCCCTACAAGTCCAGCATCGTAGTATTTTCCTCTGCCGGACTTGGGGACAGCAGAGTCCTCTATGGTCTGAAGTGGGGCCGCATGAGAGTCTTTCCCGCTATTTTGGGTAATAGGAAGCATTTTTTCCAGAGCTTGGGGAGGAGCAAATGATTTGGGCCTCCACTCCCTGTGAGCCTTCTTCGTACGGGCTCGCTTCTGGACCGGGCCATCGCTCCCGTCGGAGAGCATTTCTTCAAACGCCTGCTGGTCGAAGCGAACGACCAGCATCTGTTGAGTGGAGCCCAGTTTGGCTGCGTCCGATTACGTCACCAACTCCTCGGCGATGGAGAAGTTAGTCCCCAGCAGAGTCGCCATCGTGTTTGCCATTGATTATAAAAGAACAGAACAATTTTATGGGAGGACTGGACTTTTACTTCACAACACAAACTCGCTCTTACAAAGAAAGCCTAGGGATGAAAACCTAGGTACAACAATCTAAGTAAAATTGTTTAGTTTTTATGGGGGGTGACGGTAGAGGCTCGGGAGAGTGCTATCAACTCTGCCATACTCCTTGGACAATCGGATGCAGCCTTGGCTCTGATGAAAAAATGCTCTAGGGATGTGTGGGAAGATTCTTCTGGGCGCCGCCACTCTCTCTGTGCGTGCCTCTCTGTGTCTGCTTACAAGGGAATGGCACCTTTCTATTTATAGGAGTGGGTGTGATAAGTAGGGTTGGCAATGATTGCTCCTTAAAAAGTGGGCGGTTAGGGATTGGTTACGATTTGCCTTGATCTTGTTTGTTGGAAATTAATCTGGGCCGTTAATATTGATTGTAATAAATCTGGGCAGTTAATGTTAATTGCACAAAATCTGTATGGGCAGTTAATATTGATTGTAACAAATCTGTATGGACAGTTAATGTTGACTGCAACAAATCTGCATCATGATGATTTGTGGATATCAGCAAATCCGAGTGAATAAATCTTGGTCAATCTCTTGCCACGTGTCCTAACTGCCTGTTATGTTGATTGCCATAAATCTGGATTATTGGAAATTGATCAACTCCTGCCACGTGTCCCAACTACTGCGAGCCGCGTGGAGGATTGTCATCGTTGAGACGCATGAGTGTGGCCTTTAACCGAGCCGCATGAAAGTCCTTACAACAGAGCCACATGAAGGTGGCAACCGCATGCGGATGGCAGCCGCATAATGGTGGCAGCCGTATGAAGGTGGCAGCCGCATGGTGATGACAGTCGCATAAGGGTGGCAGCCGCATGAAGGTTGCAGCCGCATGAAGATGGCAGCCGCATTAAAGTAGGTAGCCACATAGTGAGCTTCGGAATTGGTGGATCGTGCCAGCTATAAAGATTTCCTTCGTTTCCCTAGGAGCGCACCATTATGTCAGAGTCATCATAGCAGCTTTATGTCAGAGCTGTCAATTCATCTTTATGTCAGAGCTGCCATGTTGCGTCAGAGCATTAGATGAGGCCGCTGCTTGATGGCCAGCTGTAGAGGCGAACAGCATAGGGCCATGTGGCTTTTACCCGAGCCGCATTGAGCTATTGGGGATTTCTGAGCCGCATGAAGCTCTACGAGATTCTTTGATGAGACTCCCTCTGTTTTGAGCCGTATGGACTTTCTTGTTCTTTTTTATGCTTTTATACCCGCAGGCAAGTTGTTGCTGCTGAACTGGGTGCATCGTTCTCCTCCGTGGGTCAACCTGACGACCTGGATCCTGACAGAATATAAGGAGATTCTGCAGCAGATCGGCCTCTACTACGCCATAAGGGGCACCTGCTACGGTTTATCTATGAACCCGAAGCTGTTCATTGCCCTTATTGAGATGTATAACTGTCATAATGGGACCTTCTTTACTCCTGGTGGAGAGATGGGGCTCGTTCTCCATGAGATGCACGATGTTTCTAAGTTTCCCTGGGGAGAAAAGGTTTACGAGGAGTATACCCCAACAAATGAAGAATTTGAGGAACTAGAGCAGCGGTTCCTCGGGTTCCTTGTTGTATACAGGGAAGTGCTATGTCATCATAGCACCTGTCAACAGATGTCCAAGAAAAAGAATGAAAGCTCTGAAGGGCACTTTTCCCATACCAAGGCTTGGATTAGTTACCTATTCAACCTTGGAGCCTCAGGCCGAGTTGCCCCACGGAGCCCTCAGACTCATGAGGTGGTGGATGCTCAGGTGCGAGGCACCAATTAGCTATTTGTGCACCTGTGGGGTGCTTGTACTAGAGGTCCAAATACAGCATTTATTGTTGGCAGAGGACATCCCACTGGGGGACTTTTATGGACCTATTACCCTTTTGTGCACCTGTGGTGCGAGTAAGAGATTTGAAACAGTTTTTTTAACATATTACCCTTTTGTGCACCGGTGGTGCAAATAATAGATTTTGAACAATTTTTGGTGGACCTGTTACCCTTTTGCACACTGATGGTGTGAGTAATAGATTTGAACGATTTTTGGAGGACCTATTACCCTTTTGCGCACCGGTGGTACGAGTGATAGATTTTGAAACAAAACCTAACAAAGGTAATATGGACGTGATAGGTTCTATGGCCTTAATACCGTAGATTTATCCCAGATTGGGCACATGTGATAAGTTAGGAGATTATCTATATCAGAGGTAATATGGACGTGATATACGATAATCAAAACCATGAAGTTTGCTCAAAGGCGACAAAAAAACCCTGGCAGACTCCGTCGGGGTGAAGAATTAGAGTGGAAGTTAAGAGGTATTAGTATACATGACTTGTCACCCAGGGAGATGCGATGTGAATCCACTCGGAGCTAGTAGAGTGTAAGTTCAGAGGTACTTGGTGTACATAACTCGACAATCTAGGAGATTTAGTAGTTAAGGAAGTACAAGCATATCTTTAAGCATAATACTTTTTCATAAACTTGCCGTTTATGGGCATCATAAGCAAGTCTCCATTTTGTTTTGCGAGCCGGTATGAACCGTTGGAGAATACGATCTCGATGACAAATGGGCCCTCCCATTTGGGCTAGAACTTGCCGACGGTTTTGTGAGTCATGACCATCGGTCTATGAACGGCCAAGACGAGATCGCCTACTTGGAATGTTCTCTGCTTGACTTTCTTGTTGAAAGCTCGAGAGATGCTTGCTTGATTGAGCTCGATGCTTTGTTGAGCTTGTAAACGCTTCTCGTTTAGGGCTTCCAGTTCTTGTAGCCGTCGATGGTAATTATTATCCGACGTTAACCGGTAAGTAAGGGCCATGCAAAGCGAGGAGATCTGGGTCTCCAATGGGAGAATTGTCTCGCTCCCGTAAACTAGAAAGAACGGTGTATTTCCTGTAGCCGTCTGAATTGTAGTACGGTATGCCCATAAGCATTCGTCTAGCTTTTCATTCCAGACGTGCTTGTTCGAAGACACAAACTTTTTGAGAAGCTGATTACAGTCTTGTTAAAAGCTTCAGCCAGACCGTTAGCCGATGGGTTGTATGCCATTGAAGCCACATTCTGAATCCAATTTTTGTCGCAGAATCGATAGAAAGCATGGCTTGCGAACTGCGGACCATTGTCGTGAATAATCCTCTAGGGCAGTCCAAAATGATAGATGATGTGATATTTTATGAAACTAATCATGTTTGATATCTTTACCTTTGCAAGCAAAATAACTTCCGCCCACTTGGAGAAGTAATCGGTGATTACAAGTATAAACCGGTGTCCTTTGGATGACGGCAGGGTGATTGGGCTGATAATGTCCACTCCCTATGCTTCAAATGTCCAAGAGGCCACTGTTGGGTGCAAGAATTCGGATGGTTAATGTATAAAGTCTGCGTGGATCTGACAAGCTCTATAATTCTTTGCATAATCGACCGCATCTGCTACCATTGTAGGCCAGTAATAGCCCATCCGGCGGAGACGGTCCTGCAACATCAGGCCAGGTTGGTGAGCCCCACAAACGCCATCGTGAGCCTCGCATAGGACTTCTTTGGCTTCTGTATTTGATAGGCAGCGTAGCAGTAGTCCTTCATAGGATCGTCGATATAGCAATTTTGCTCTGTATTATAAAAGAATCTGAGAGAACGCCTTCTGATTGAAGTTGCTTCTTTCACATTCTCTGGCAAAATTCTGTAGACCGCAAAGTCGATAAAAGGAAGTTTCCAGTCCTATATGTCATTGATTATCTAGGTGGAGTAACTCGTACCTAGTTGAACGTTATTTTTTGGGATAAACCAGCTCATGGCCTTTCATGTTGACTAGGTGATGAGCATGATTTGGAACTGCCAAGGAAACGGCGAGTCCTGCTAGGGCATCGGCTTCAATATTTTGGAGACTAGGAACATGCTCTATAAAGAACCCCTCCATGATTGCAATGATGGTAATCGTTGTCTGATGATAAGGAATCAGGCCCTCGTTAAGGACCTCGTATGAGCCTCGAATTTGATTAACAATCAACTGCGAGTCGCCATACGCTTCTAGGCATTCGACCCCTACTTCTTTTGCGAGTCTGAGCCCGATGACCAGAGCATTATATTCGGCCACTTTATTTGAACAGGGCTCTGTGAGAGACTACGCCCGATTGACTACCAATCCAGAGGAAGAAATTAATACTATCTCGACTCCAACGACGATATTATCTTGGGGCCCCGTTCTTGAAGCACCGTCGAAGAACATTTGCCAAATGATATCATGTGAAGTCATGTTTAAGTTGATGACTTCATCTGGGATTTCTTCATAGATTTTGGCTGTTTTTGAGCCTGGATGGCTGCTAGAAGTTGACAAAGGCTTGACCTTTGACCGCCTTCTGCGGAATAAAAACCATGTCGTAGGAGGACAACAATATCGTCGAGGTGGCTAGGCGGGAACTGAGTACGCCTGGCTTGGTCATGAGAACCTTGAGGGGGTTGACTCGTGAGACAACATGGATGGTCTGTCCTATCACATAGTGTCGTATTTTCTGAATGGCGAAAACCAAAGCAAGGCATTCCTTCTCCATGGTGGTGTACCTATGCTCTGCCCCCACCATCATTCGGCTGAGGTAATAGATGGCTTGTTCATTCCCTACATCATTGTTCTGCGCCAGTAAAGCACCGAAGGAGTGTCCTATTGCCCGTACATAGAGCAAAAAGGGCTTTCCAGCGACCGAGGCTACCAGAACTGGCAGATTCGAAAGGTATTCCTTAATGTCATCAAAGGCGCGTTGACATTCTTCATTCATTACAAAAGAGACGCCTTTCTTCATGAGTTGTGTGAATGGTTGACATTGTCCTGAGAGGTTAGATATGAACCTCCTAATGTAGGCTAGTCTGCCCTGAAGGCCTTGGAGTTCGCGGAGGTTCCTCGGTAGACTCATCTCTAGGATTACTTTTGTCTTATCGGGGTCTATGTGAATACCCCAGGAGGTAATGACAAAGCCCAAGAATTTTTTACTGGATACGCCCATGAAGGATTTGGTGGGATTCATCTTCAGATTGTGCGCTCGCATGAGGTCGAATACTGTCCTCAAATCGTGTAAGTGGTCATCCTTGGAGCGGCTTTTGACGGCGATGTCGTCAACGTAACACTCCACCGTCTTGCACATGGTCTCTAAAGATGACACTCATAGCTCGTTGATATGTAGCACCGGCATTCTTTAGGCCGAAGTACATGACCGTGTAATAATATATGCCGATTGGTATTCGAAATGACGTATGCTTCTCATCATCATAAAATTTTTCGATTTGATTGTATCCTGAAAAGTCATCCATAAAGGACAAGCGCTCGGAGCCACACGTATTATCGATCATTATGTCTGTGATGGGAAGAGGGAATTCATCCTTAGGACATGCCGTATTCAGGTTGCATAAGTCGATGCAAATTCAGATCTTCCCGTTCTTCTTGATGACGGGTACTATATTAGCTACCTAGTCTGGGTCCTCGCGGATGAAGCCGCTAGCTATAAGCTTATTTACTTCAGTTTTGATGGAATTCATGATGTCTGGACGGAACCGACGTTGCTGTTGTTTGACTGGTTTTGCATCTGGTTGAATGTTGAGCTTATGAAGTGAGATCTCGGGGTTTAGCCCTAGCATGTCTTTATAGCTCCAAACGAAGACGTCGCTATGTTCTCTGACGGGTTGCAACAGCGACTTCTGTTTGTCGTCCGTCAGGCTTTTACTGATGAATATTGAAATTGAGGACGAATCATCGCCGAGGTCAACTTGTATGACCTCATCTTCAGTAGTAGGGTCTCATTGTTCAAAGCACTTTTTCCATTGTGCATCCAGCTGTTGGACCCATGGCTCCAATTCAAGGAATTTAGGTAGATCATTGTCTTCTACCTGAATGTCGACGGAAGCCATGTTGACAGACAGTGTTCGCCTGAATATATCCCCAATGCTATCATCAAAATCGTAAGTAGGTGATTCGGACGAGTGAGAATGCCACTCGTATTCTTCATGGAGCTCTCGGGCGTTGTTGCTGGTGTAACATAACCTAGACCGTGTCTGGACTTGCTGTAATAATCACGAGGTTTTCCAGCCGGGACTGGCAACTACAGAGGCAATCGTCGGCCGTTGCCGTAGTTCAAGCCTGGGGTAGTCTCCATATCATAACCCTGCTTTTGCATAAAGTACTTGGTTCGGGAACTATATAGGTAGAGTGGCAATCTTCCAGTGTTAGGTTCGAAGTCAAACTCTTCTGGTATGAAAGGTTGAGGACCTTCTTTCGGCCAAAGATGATTGTGAGATCACATTTTCTTCTGCCTGGGAATAGGAAGTAGGCACCCCTAATAGAAGCAAGTCGGTTCACGGTATAGACAGTTGTTAACTGTGTGTGTAGGTTAATGTCTAGACCGTGCTCCATAGCATACATCAGATTAAGCTTATTGCGCTCAAGATAGTTCAAAGGTAACATTTTATTAATGAAATAAGGTATTTTGTCATCGGCAGAGGGACTATCAATATGTGCAATCGGATATTTTGCCAGTTCAGCTTCCTCTTCAGCTACCCCCTGTGTGACCAGAGGCTGGGGCGACATCCTGGGCAGCTTGACCACCAAGGGTTCTGCTCGTGGCATCAGCTTGTCTGAGGGCCTCGGATCAACACTTGGCTGTCGGCTCGTCTTGGGGAGGCAGATTACCATCGGCTCGACAGAGGACCTTGCATCTTTCGTTCGCCTTTAATTGGATTTCGGTAATCGGATTACCATCTGCTCCATGGAGGACCTTGTATCTTTCATTCGCATTTGATTGGATTTCGGAAATCGGATCACCATCGGCTCCACGATCGGTTTTGGCTTCTGGCTAGACCTCGGGAGTCGGATGACCATCGGTTCTAACTGCACAGTTGGGGTGGAGGAATCGAGCACTTATTTATGCAAAGTTGCGACAAGGGGTAGGACTTTGCCCGGTTTGCAGGCCTGGAGACGGATTTTTGGAGGTTCTTCTGACCCTGTTGTGGCCTCCAATTCATTTTGTGTCCCCTCATCAATTGTATGCTTTTTAGATTTCTCATATAGACAATTATTAGAATAATAGTAAGACTCAACCCCTTTGAAGGGACCTACATCGACGAATTCCGTCTTTACGAAGCCGTGCTTACTGACATACTTGAAGCACTGGTGGAGCATGGATGGCACGATCATATAGTCATGTATCCATGGACGCCCCAAGAGGATATTGTAGGATATATCTGCATCTATGACGTAGCAGGTAACCTCCGTCTTTAGGTCGCCGATCTAACATTTCAAACGAATCTTTCCCAGGGGATAGCTTCTTCCCGAGTTGAAACCGTTAATGGCAGTGTTCGTCGATGCTATCCGGTGCATAGGGATGCCCAGGAGTTAAAGCAAGCTTTACGGGATGATGCTTATTGACGAGCCAGGATCGATGTGCATCCGATCTACCTTGATGTCGCCTATGTATCTGTTTGCCATAAAAATCAATAACAGGTATTACAGAACACTGGAATTGATTGCAAACTCGTTTGTACAAAGAAAGGGCCTAGAAAGAAAGCCTAGGAAACAATCTAAGTACAATTGTTTAGTTTTGATTCTGAGGGGTGAGGGTGGAGGCTCGGAAAAGTGCTATCAACTCTGTCTTACTCCGTGGACTATCTGATGCAGTCTCTAGCTCGTGAAGATATTACTTTTTTCTTGAAGGTTGCCCGCCTTGGATTGCCAACCATCTTGCAGGGGTGTGACACCTTGCTATTTATAGTGATTTTGGGATGAAGGATATTTTGAGCCACATAGATGACCACATGGCAAATCCCAGGGCCACATGGCCATAATTATACCTCGAGACTCGGTCTATGACTGATAGCTGGGGATTTATTAGGATTTGTTATGATTTATCGTTGAGCAGTTGAGACCTGGTCAATTTGTCACTTGCATCATGTAATCTTCTGTGGCGAGCCGCATGAAGGATGTCTCCTGATCGAGCCGTATGCAGGAATGTTTCATGACCGAGCCGCATGAAGGAATGTCTCATGACCGAGCCGCATAAAGGACGTCTCATGACCGAGCCGCATAAGGGAATGTCTCATGACCGAGCCGCATGAAGGACGTCTCATGACCGAGCTGCATGACCGAGCCGTATAAAGGATGTCTCATGACCGAGCCGCATGAAGAATGTCTCATGACCGAGCTGTATGAGGAATGCCTTCTGACCGAGCCGCATGAGGCCATCTCATGACTGAGCCGCATGAGGAATGTTTCATGACTAAGCCGCATGAAGGATATCTTCTGGCTGGATGGGTATGGGCACCCTTGGAGAAGGTGTTGTGCCGAATGTCACAATTTGAGAGAGTTTTGTTTGTCTCCCTCTTGACTGATCTTCTTGTTCGAAGAAGATTTGACGGTGGACTCCTTCAGAAGATTGTGGCGCTTGACTGGGACGATGCACCTAACAAAGACATCTGAGAAATGTATATAGTTGAGAGCAGGCTATTACAACATCTTCAATTGGCATCATGTTTCCAAGATAATGTTGGAAAGGCACAGTAGGTCGCAGTCGCTAGAACACAGACTGCCTTGATAGTAGAGCTACTGTCTTGTGGCAGCAGCAGTTGATGATGATTCGGATGCAACGATGTCTCGGGAGGGACTCATTGCATGCCATTGCTGCCACCTTGCGTTTGTGAGTAATCACCTCACGCAGGTCGGTAGCAAGCTGATCTACCTTTGCACCGAACTTGTGGACTTTGGTATCCCGAGCGCACGGGTGCTTATTCATCATGTTTGCTCCCTGATCCGTGGCTAGTAAAAGTACTTGCTCTGGATCTTTAGAGGGAGACTTTGAAGACCCACCCTGTTTATTAGCCCTGGGGGACTGGACGCGGGTGGTTCTGTACAACTTTCTATCAGGAGCCCGTGTAACAGTTAACGGAGCCCGTGTAACAGTTAACGGAGCCCGCTGACAATCAGCAACTTGGACAGTTGACTGGCTTGTTGAGCCCGCACTGCCCTAGACTTCTTCGACTTAGCACACGAAGGTGTGTTGTAGGAAGAGTCCAAGTTGGGAGGAGTGAAGGAAAGTTGGTGCCCTTTTAAATGGAGGCAAGGGGGCTCTATTTATAGAATGGGGTGAGCCCTTTCTTCTTCTCCTTTCCGATGTGGGACTAAAAGCAATATTTTCTATGCTTCTACAAGACCCTCTTCAAAGTTTTCAAATTGCAAATTTGGAATACTTTGAATAAGAAGCATGGAAAGCAGAGTTGTTTAGGTGTGGCAATCCTATCAGAGGTAGCATGGACGTGATAGGTTTGGGTACTTTCGCTGGGGATTTTATGTGGACTTATCATCCTTGGCGTACCTTGGTTTTAGGTACGGATAATAAGTTGATAGGGGGAACCATCATATTTACTCAGAGGTGGTAAGAACATGGTAAATATGGGGTTGATGGTAATGAGGACGTGGTGGGAGTGGACTCAGATGAGGATGCATAGAACAACTCAGAGGTAATATGGATGTGGAAGTTCTACGTAACGGGTAATGAATGCCACGGAACAACTGGGTTCCAGAAGCATATGATTGTGAAAAAGGGGTGCATGTATTAGAGGACCTAATACAGCATTTGTGGTCAACAGAGGACATTTGTGGACCTATTATCCCTTTTTGTGTACTGGCTGTGCGAGTACGGATAATAAGTGGAGAGAAAACCAATATATTTACTCAGAAATAATGAGGACGTAGTAAATATGGGTCTAAAGTAAAGCCTTTCTACTCAGAGGTAATGAGGACGTGGTAGGAGTGGGCCTAATGGGGATACACAGAACAACTCAGAGGTGCTATCAACGTGGAAGTCCTATGTATTAGGTGGTTTGTTTGTGATGGACGGGAAAACAACTCAGAGGTAATATGGACGTTGTTGTTTTTCCCGTTGGGGAATTTTGTGGACTTATCATCCTTGGCGTACCTTAATTTTAGGTACAGACAATAAGTTGAGAGAGGGAACCAACATATTTACTCAAAGGTGATATGGGCGTGGTAAATATGAGGTTGTTGGTAGAGCTTTCCTACTCAGATGTGATATGGACATGGTAGGAGTGAACTCGGTGAGGACACACAGAACAACTCAGAGGTGATATGGACATGGAAGTTCTATGATTGATGCGCCATAACGCAGAGGTTGTTGCACGGGGTGTTGACTCAGAGGTAAGGTGGATGTGGTAAATATTTGTTTTTTTTTGTTTTTTTATTTAGCATCATCTGCTTTGTAAGGGGTAGAAAAACAACTCAGAGGTGATGTGGACATCGTTGTTCTACTACTGGGGAGTGAATGCAACAGAACAACTGGGCTACAGAAGCATATGATTGTGAGGAAAGGGGTGCTTGTACTAGAGGGTCTAATACAGCATTTATAAAGGGCATCCTACTGGGGATTTTTGTGGACCTATTTCCCTTTTGTACATCTGGAAATGCAGCAAATAGATTTGAATGATATTTTGTGGACCTACTACTCTTTGGTGCACCGATGGTGCGAGTAATAGATTAGGATAACTTTTATGGACTTATTACCCTTTTTGTGTACTGGCGATGCGAGTACTGATAATAAGTGGAGGGGAAACCAACATATTTACTCAGAGGTAATGAGGATGTGGTAAATATGGGTCAAAATAGAGCCTTCCTACTCAGAGGTAATAAGGACATGGTAGAAGTGGACTCAAATGAGAATACATAGAACAACTCAGAGGTAATATGGACGTGGAAGTTCTACGTAATAGGTGATGAATGCCACGGGACAACTGGGTTCCAGAAGCATATAATTGTGTAGAAGGGGTACATGTACTAGAGGATCTAATACATCATTTGTGGTCAACAGAGGATATTTATGGACCAATTGTCCTTTTTGTGTACTGGTGGTACGAGTACGGATAATAAGTGGAGAGAAAACCATTATATTTACTCAGAGGTAATAAGGACGTGGTAAATATGGGTCTAAAGTAGAGCCTTCCTACTCAGAGGTAATGAGGACGTGATAGGAGTGGGGCTAATGAGGATACACAGAACAACTCAGAGGTGCTATCAACGTGGAAGTTCTATGTATTGGGTGGCTTGTTTGTGATGGACGAAAAAATAACTCAGAGGTAATATGGACGTGGTTGTTTTTCCCGTTGGAGAATTTTGTGGACCTATTGCTCTTTTATGCATATGAAAATGCAAGCAAATAGATTTAAATGATATTTTGTGGACCTACTACTCTTTGGTGCACCGATGGTGTGAGTAATAGATTAGGATAACTTTTATATATTACCCTTTTTGTGTACTGGCGATGCGAGTACTGATAATAAGTGGAGAGGGACCCAACATATTTACTCAGAGGTAATGAGGACGTGATAAATATGGGTCTGAAGTATGGCCTTCCTACTCAGAGGTAATGAGGACATGGTAGGAATAGACCAGATGGGGGTACACAGAACAACTCAGAGGTGTTATCAACGTGGAAGTTCTATGTATTGGGCGATTTGTTAGTGATGGATAGGAAAACAACTCAGAGGTAATATGGATATGGTTGTTTTCCCGTTTGGGGAATTTTGTGGACCTATTACCCTTTTTGTGCACTGATAGTGCGAGCAATAGATTAGGATAAGTTGTATGGACCTTTTACCCATATGCGCACTTGTGGTGCAGATAAATAGATTTTGAAGCAGAACCCCACAGGGGTGATATGGTCATGATATATGGTGGTCGAAGCATCAAAGCGAAAGTTCAGAGGTATCAATACACATGACTTGTCACTCGTAGAGATGCAATGCGAGTCCCCTTGAAGGAGGGGGAATAGAGTGTAAGTTCAGTGGTTCCTGATGTACATAACTCGACACTCTATATATATATATTTATATATATATATATATATATATATATATATATATATATATATATATTCCTTTTTTAGCCTTTTATTGATGAGATATGGAACTCCGTCCATGAGGATCAGGAGAGGTACCATCCGTCTGTGCCACGAGGTATTCGGCGAGCTCTACATTCTCTTCGGCTATCCCCTGCGATCCCAAAGGTTGGGATGCCGTCTTGGGCAATTGACCACCAAGGGTCAAATTTGAAACATTGGCTTGTTCGAGAATGTCGGATCGACTTTTAGTTTCCGGCTCGTCTTGGGAAGCTCGACAAGGGGTTCTGTGTCTTCCGATGATCTTCAAATGGATTTTAGTAACTGGATCACCATCGACCCTGTGATGGGCTTTGGCTTTTGAATTTGGACATCGGATGACCGTTGGTTCCGGCTGTGCAGCTTGAATAAGAGAACTAGGCACCTCTTCATGTATGGTTGCAACAAGGGGTACAGCTTTGCCATGTTTACGAGTCTAGAGGTGAATTATCGAGGGTTTCTCTGGCCCTGTGATGGTCTCCAATTTGTTGGTGATGTACTTCTTGGATTCCTTGTATAAACAAGCCTCCGAAGAATAACAAGCCTCAACTCCTTTAAAGGGATCGATGTCGGCAAATTCGGTTCTCACGAAGCCGCGTCTATTGACATACTTGAAGCACTAGTGGAGGGTGGATGGCACGACCATATAGTCATGTATCCACTGGCGCCCCAAAAGGATATTGTAAGGTGTGTCTACCTCTATGACATAGCAGGTAACTTCCGTCCTCATGTCACCAATTTAGCACTTCAACTGGATCTTCCCTAGGGGATAGCTTCTCCCTGAGTTAAACCCGCTAATGGCAGTGTTGGTTGCTGCTAGCCGGCGCATAGGGATGCCAAGAAGTTGGAACAGGCTTTTCGGGATGATGCTTATTGACGATCCCAGGTCGATATGCATCCTATCCACCTTGATGTCGCCTATGTATCCAGTGTAGTACATGGGACGATCATGTAAGTTCGTCTTAATCAACATGTCATACGGAGTAAATATGATGTTGGGCATTGCATCTGTGCTACCACCGTCTTGTAGATCTGCTGGCGGGTCTTCCCCTGGAGGCTTGACCTAAGCTAAATAGGCATCAGCATTCTGGAGTGCTTCGCTTAATACGATACGAAGATCTTTGGAGAGACTTAGGAGCTCGTATAGCGACAACTTTGCTGGCGTATTAGCCAATTGCGCTAATATGTCGAAGTTGTAAGGACGCTCCAGTCCCTACGGTGCATCATTGCGGAGTGGCCTATCGAAGCGGGTCTCCCTTGTCTTGTACTTATCCGCCAGCGGAGGCTGAGATGGCCTTGGAACATCAGGAGGAGGCAACGTTGCTAGCTGAGGATCTTCAACTGGACTATCCCGTGCGGGCTGGACTTGCGCTCCAGACCGGGTAACAACATCTGCAGCTTCTTCAGCTTTGGCTAAAATTGTGTGGCAGGCTCTAGACTTTCTGCCCTTCTTTTTGTTGGGAGGGGATGACATCCCTTGGGTAACTTCGGGCACCAAGTCTGGATGCACCCACATGATCTCTCCTCGCGATGTGGTGAGGGGTACCAATCCAGGTGTCTGGCTACGGGCGGGTGGAAGATTAGTAACTTCCATCGTTGTCCGGAGGACAGGGATTACTCCGTCAGGAGTGCTTATTGGAGGGAAGTCGCCGAACTGAATAGATACCATGTTCGCCGCCACAACAACCTCTTTAAAGTCTATCGACAGAGCTTTTGAGTCGATAAGACTCTGGATGTACCGCTTCAATTGAAAGCAATCCTGGGTGGCATGATGGACATAGTGGTGGAAGTGACAGTACTTTGGGTCCTCTATTTCTGCTGCTCGAGGTTCGTGCCTTGGTGGTGGAAGCTGGATCCTACCCCCCTTACAAGAGCATATCGATGATTGGTTTGACATGACAATCTTCGAACGAGTAATTGATTTTGGGCCACTGACCTTTCGTCTGTTTTTGTCCAGGCTTCTGAGTCGTATCAATGACCAAGGCCTGCTTGCTCATGTTGTCCCGGTTGGTGGTGGTGCCACTGTTTTTGTTACTGGAGGTGGGACCAGGACGTCTGCCCTTGTCTTCTCCATCTGGGATGTGTAGCCCCAGCTGACGAGCCTTCTTCAATTTTGCCTCTGCGTTGGTAGCACTTATGATAAAAGTTGTCCAGTCTCTGAACTGATCGTCTCCCATCCAGAGGCTAATTGCAGGGAGCAGCTTCTTCTGGCAGATTTCAATTAGGGAGCTTTCGGGATTGCCTTGGTGTAATCTCATCGCGGTTTGGCGGAACCGCTCGATATAGTTCATTGTCAGCTCCCTCTCTTCCTGGACGACATCCATGAGAGATGACATCGTCACATCATGCCTCACTTCGTAGAATCTTTTCAAGAACATGTGCTTGAAGATGTCAAAATAATGGATACAGTTGTCGGGGAGGCTGCAGTACCAGTCGAACGCGATCCCCTCCAATGCTTCGATGAATAGTCGTGTGAGGATAGCGTCACTATACGACATGTGGTCGGTTGTGACTTTAAAGTAAGTCATGTACCGACTAGTAGAGGTCTTTCCATCGTAAGAATCGATATAGAACGGTTTGTACCGCAGTAGAAAAGTCACATCTCTCCATGCAACGGGATATGGCTGCCGTATTCTGTGATCTCGAGAGGAGTCTCGGGCATCGAACATTGTCCGAAGCTCCTGGACTTCCCTCCTTGCCTCCTTGGCTTCATCTGCAGCTGAAGGAATGGATGGTGCTACGGGATCATCACCCAAAGGAGGAGCGGTCGTGTTGGAGTTCGCATTGACTACGGGTCCCAAACTTGTTTGTCCGGCCATCCTTGCTCGTTGAGCTGGTAAGGCGGCTTTGATCTTGTCCACCGACTTGACTAAGGACATGAGCATGGCTTCGAGCACTTCTAGCCGTTGTCGGTCGGAAGGCACTTCATAGTCGTCGTCAGTCATAAAGACCGTCCTCCTGTGGATAGAGGTAGAAGGGATTGTGGCAGAGGTACTCTCGGTGCCGTACCCTTGTATAGAGAAATCGTCGAGAAATGTCAGAATATCAACTTCATCAGACTCGGAAGGGGTGCTACCCCTGTGCAGGAAGCCGCATCGTCTTGGCGAGGGTGGTGGCCCTCAGGGAAATCTGATTCTGTTGCAGAGTTCTGGGGTATCTCTACCCCCTGCATGTGCTTCTGGTACACCAGGTTGTCTCATACATTGAGGGGGCTGCTACCCCCAGCTTCATCTACTCTCAAGGAGGTTGAAGGTGCACCCCCGAGTATCAGAAGCTTCTTCTTGGATCGGGTGCCTAAATAGATACCCCCTGTGGTTGATGGAAACCCCCCAGATGAGGGTCTCCTTGCAATACTGGACGAGATAGCTGGGCTAGAAGAGCCTGTCTTCTTTCCTTCCTTACTAGGAGGAACCTTTTGGGTTGAATTTTAGGAGGCGAAAGGAAGCTCTTCGTCCCCTGGAATTTGCACCTGTCGTACAGGTGTTGGCTGCTGCAGTCGCTGGAAAACTGACTGCCAATCTTCAGGCGCTGCTGATTTGTTACAGCAGTAGTTGATGATGACTTGGGTGCAATGACGCCCCGAGAGGGACTCATTGCATGCTGACGCTGCCGTCTTATGCTTGTGAGTAATTACGTCACGTAAGTCGGTAGGAGGCTACTCTGCCTTTGTACCAAACTTGTGAACTCGGGGATCCCGAGTGCACGAGTGCTTAGGCATCATGCTTTCTCCCTGATTCGTGCCTAGTAAAAGCACTTGCTCTGGATCTATAGAGGGAGACTTTAAAGACCCACCCTGTCCGTTTGCCCTGGGGGACTGGACGCGGGTGGTTCTGTACAAATTTTCGTCAGGAGCCCGTGTAACAGTTAACGGGGCCCACTGACAGTCAATAGCTTGGCAATTAACTGGGCTGGTTGAGCCGGCACTGCCCTAGACTTCTTTAACTTAGCGCCCAAAGGCGCGTAGTAGAAAGAGTCCAGATTGATACATTCTGCATCCTCGGTGGGCCGCATGGCGTCGGGCCCACATGAGAGGCGGTCGAACACAGAGCTTCTGACTAGACCGCATGAAACGTCTTGTCTGTAGACAGGATTGGTTGTCGTATGGCCCATCTTCTTGCGGCTAGAGCTGGTTGCCGTATGGATCAGCTTCCTACGGCGAGAGTTGGCTGCCGCATGAATTGTCTGCCTGCGGCCAGAGTTGGCCGTTGCATGGGCAGACTGCCTATCTCCTCTCTGCGGCCTCCTCTTGTCCGCATGGAGTTCCCTTGTGTCCCCAAAAACTCAACATCGTATTATTTTCTTCTGCTATATTTGGGGACAGTGGGGTCCTCTGCGGTTGGAGATAGAACTATAGGAGAGTTCTGGTCACCGTCATGGGCTGCAGAAGGAGCTTCTTCGAGAACTTGGTCGGGGGCAACAGTTTTGCGCACCGATGCCTTGCGAGTCCTCTTCGGGTTGGCTTGCTTCTGAGATGGGCTGGCGCTCCCTTCGGAGAGCAATTCTTCGAAGGCTTGTTGGTCGAAGCGGACCACAAGCATCTGCTGTGTAGAACCGAGCTTGGACGCGTCAGATTGCATCACCTACTTCTTATCAGAAGAGAAGGATGTCCCCAGCAGAGTCGTCATCGTGTTTGCCATAAAAATCCACAACAGGTATTTAAGAACACTGGAATTGATTGCAAACTCGCTTGTACAAAGAAAGGGCCTAGAAAGAAAGCCTAGGAAACAATCTAAGTATAATTGTTTAGTTTTGATTCTGGGGGGTAACGGTGGAGGCTCGGGAAAGTGCTATCAACTCTGCCTTACTCCGTGGACTATCTGATGCAGTCTCTAGCTCGTGAAGATATTTCTTTTTTTCTTGAAGGTTGCCCGCCTTGGATTGTCAACCATCTTGCAGGGGTGTGGCACCCTGCTATTTATAGTGATTTTGGGATAAAGAATATTTTGAGCCATATAGATGACCACGTGGCAAATCCCTGGGCCACATGGCCGTAATCATGCCTCGAGACTCGGTCTGTGACTGACAGCTTGGGATTTGTTAGGATTTGTTGTGATTTGTCGTTGAGTTGTTGAGACCTGGTCAATTTGTCACGCACATCAACTAATCTTCTGTGGTGAGTCGCATGAAGGATGTCTCCTGATCGAGCCGTATGAAGGAATATTTCATGACCGAGCCGCTTAAAAGAATGTCTCATGACCAAGCCGCCTGAAGGACGTCTTATGATCGAGCCACATGAGAAATGTCTCATGACCGAGCTGTATGAGGAATGCCTTCTAACCGAGCCGCACGAGGCCATATCATGACTAAGCCGCATGAGGAATATTTCATGACTAAGCCGCATGAAGGATATCTTCTGGCTGGATGGGTATGGGCACCCTTAGAGAAGGTGTTGTACCGAATGTCACGATTTGAGAGAGTTTTGTTTGTCTTCCTCTTGACTGATCTCCTTGTTCGAAGAAGATTTGATGGTGGACTCCTTCAGAAGATTGTGATGCGCTTGACTGGGACGATGCACCTAACTGAGACATCTGAGTAATGCATCTAGTTGAGAGCAGGCCGTTACAACGACTTCAATTAGAATCATGTTTCCGAGATGATGTTAAAAAGGCACAGTAGGTCGCAGTCGCTAGAACATAGACTGCCTTGATAGTGGAGCTATTGTCTTGTGGCAGCAGCAGTTGATGATGGCTCGGGTGCAACGACGTCCCGGGAGGGACTCATTGCATGCCATTGATGCCACCTTGCGTTTGTGAGTAATCACCTCACGCAGGTCGATAGCAAGCTGATCTACCTTTGTACCGAACTTGTGGACTCGGGTATCCTGAGCGCACGGGTGCTTAGGCATCATGTTTGCTCTCTGATCCGTGGCTAGTAAAAGCACTTGATCTGGATCTTTAGAAGGAGACTTTGAAGACCTACCCTGTCCATTAGCCCTGGGGGACTGAACGCGGGTGGTTCTGTACAACTTTCCGTCAGGAGCCTGTGTAACAGTCAACGGGGCCCGCTGACAATCAGCAACTTGGACAGTTGACTGGGCTTGTTGAGCCCGTACTGCCCTAGACTTCTTCGACTTAGCACCCGAAGGTGCGTTGTAGAAAGAGTCCAAGTTGGAAGGAGTGAAGGGAAGTTTGTGCCCTTTTCAAAGGAAGCAAGGGGGCTCTATTTATAGTATAGAGTGAGCCATTTCTTCTTCTCCTTTCCAATGTGGGACTAAAAGCAATATTTTCCATGCTTCTATAGTATCCAGTGTAGTACAAAAGGCGATCATGCAAGTTGGTTTTGATTAACATATCCTATGGGGTAAATACGATGTTGGATATTGCATCTACGTAATTGCTGCCCTGGAGATCTGCTGACAAGTCTTCCCCTGTAAGCTTGACCTGAGCTAAGTAGGTGTCAGCATTCTGGAGTGCTTCGCTCAATACGACACGAATATCCTTGGAAAGCCTTAGGAGCTCGTATAACGACAACTTTGCTGGCGTATTAGCCAGTTGTACTGGTATGTCAAAGTTGTAAGGTCTCTCCAGCCCCTAAGGTGTGTCCTTACGGAGCGGTCTGTCGAAGCAGGTTTTCTTCGGCTTGGATTTGTCTGTCGGTGGAGGCTGAGATGGTCCCGGAACATAGGTAGCAGATAGCGTTGTCGGCTGAGGGTCCTCGACTAAATTACCCAGAGTGGGCTGGGATTGTGCACCAGACCGGGTAACAACGACCGCCGCCTCCTCAGCTTTGGTCGAGATTGTGTGTCAGGATCTGGACTCCCCGTCCTTCTTTTTGCTAGTTGAGGATGGTACCGCCTGGGTAACTTCGGGCACTAAGTCTGGGTGGACCCACAAGATCTCTCCTAGTGACGTGGTGAGAGGCACCAATCCAGTCATCTGGTTTCGGACAGGTGGAAGGTTAGTAACCTCCATCGTTGCCCAGGGAACGGGTACTACCCCGTCTTGAGTTTTCGTTAGGAAAAAGTCGTCGAACTGAATGGATACCATGTTTGCAGCCATAGTAACCTCTTCGAAATCTAGCGACATAGTATTGGAGTTGATAAGGCTCTGGATGTACCGCTTTAATGTGAAGCACTCCTAAGTGGGGTGGTGGACATAGCGGTGGAAATGACAATACTTTGGATCCTCGATCTTTGCCGCTCGAGGCTCGTGCTCTACATCACGGAGTCGAATCCTACACGCCTGCAGGAGCATGTCGAAGATAGGCTTGACATGGCTATCTTCAAAAGAGTATGTATCCTTGGGCCTCGGAACTTCTGCTTGCTTTTGTTCAGGCTTTTTGGTTGTAACAGCGACCATGGCCTGTTTGCCTTTAGTGTCCCGATTATTGGTGGTGCCACCACTATTGTTGTTATTGGAGGTGGTACTAGGACGTTTGCCCTTGTCTTCTCCATTGGGATGTATAATCCCAGCTGGCGGGCCTTCTTTAACTTTGTCTCCGCGTTTGTAGCACTTATGATAAAAGTTGTCCAATCTCTGAATTGATCTTCGCCCATCCAGAGGCTGATTGCGGGGAGCAACTTCTTTTGGCAGATTTCAATCAAAGAGCTTTCCGGATTGCCTTAGGAAAATCTCATTACGGTTTGGCAAAACCGCTCGATGTAGTTTCTCGTCAGCTCCCTTTCTTCCTGAACGACGTCCATGAGAGATGACATTGTCACATCATGCCCTACTTCGTAGAACCTTTCCAGGAACATGTATTTGAAACTGTCAAAGGAATGGATGCAGTTGTCTGGGAGGTTGCGGTACCAGTCGAACATGATTCCCTCCAATGCTTCGATAAATAGTCGTGCGAGGATGGCGTCATTATGCGACAAGTGGTCTGTTGTGACCTTAAAATAAGTCATGTACTAGCTAGCAAAGGTCTTCCAATCATATGAATAGATATGAAATGATTTGTACCGCAGAGGAAAAGGAATGTCTCTCCATGCAACGGGATACGGCTGCCATATTCTTAGATCCCGGGAGGAGTCTCGGGCATTGAATATTGCTCGAAGCACCTGAACTTCTCTACTTGTCTCCCTGGCCTCGTCTACAGCTGAGGGAACGGATATTCTAGGTGGATTGTCACCTAGAGGAGGAGCGGTCATGTTTGAGTCCACGTTGAATGCGGGGCCCAAGCTTGTTTGTCCAGGTGTCCTTGCTGGTTGAGTCGGCAAGGCAGCCTTGATCTCGTCTACTGACTTAACCAAGGTTAGGATCATGGCTTCAAGCGCTTCTAGACGTTGTCGATCACTAGGCCTTTAGTGATCATCTTCTGCCATAAATACTGTCTGCACGTGGGGAGAGACGGAGGGGACCGTAGAGGATGTGCTTTTCGTATCGTACCATCGTACAGAGAAATCGTTAGAGAACATCGAAATGCCCTCCTTCTCGGACTCGAAAGGGGTGCTACCCCCTGCGCAGGAAGCTGCATCATCTTGGCGAAGGCGGTCACCCTCGGGGATGTCCAAGTCTGTTGCATAATTCCAGTGGATCGCTACCCCCTGCGCATCCTCTTGGAACACCGAGTTGTCGCATACGTTCAGGGGACTGCTACCCCTGACTTCGTTCATCCCAAGGACGTCGAAGATGAACCCCCGGGTATTGGAAGCCTCTTTCTTGAATGGGTGCCTTGGTAGACAACCCCTGTGATCGTCGGTGGCAATCCTCCAAATGAGAGTTTCCTTGCTGTGCTAGCTGAGGTTGCCGAGCTGGAGGAGCCTGTCTTCTTTTCTTCCTTGTCGGCAGGAACCTTCTGAGTCGAATTATAGGAGGCAAAAAGAAATTCTTTGTCTCCCAAAATTTACATTTTTTTCCCGAGTTGTCGTCGGACAGGTGCTGGCTGGTGCAGTCGTTGGAAGACAGACTGCCGGTCTTTAGGTGCTACCGACTTGTTGTAGCAGCAATTGATGACGACTTGGGAACAGTGATGTCCTAGAGAGGGCTCACCGCACGCCAAGGTTGCCTCTCTCTTCTTACATTTGTGGATGAGCACCTCTCGCAAGTCGAGAGTAGATTAACCTACCTTTGCATCTGTTTGTGGACCGGGTATCCCAGGCACACGGGTGCGTAGGTATCATGTTTGGTCACTGATCTGAGGCTAGTAAAAGCACTTGCTCTAGATCATTGTGGGAAGACTCTTGGGACCTACCCTGTCTATTTGTCGTCGAGGGCTGGATGTGGGAGGTTATGTACAACTTTCTATTAGGGGCCCGTGTAACGGCTAACGGTACCCGCTGACGGTCAGCAGATTAGATAGTTGGCTGGGCTTGGTGAGCCCGCAGTGCCCCTGACTTCTTCGACTTAGCACCCAATGGTACGTAGTAGGAAGAGTCCAACTTGGAACCTTCAATGTCTTCTGTGGGCCGCATGGGGTCTGGCCCGCATGAGAAGCGATCGAAGATGGAGCTTCTGTCGGGGCCGCATGGGGTACGCTGTCTGTGGCCAGGATTGGTTGTTGTATAGGTCGTCTGCCTACGGTCGCCGCTCTTATGCGGTCTCTTCTTTGATCGCATGGATTTCCCCTGTACCCCCGATAGTCCAGCATCGTAGTATTTTCCTCTGCTGGATTTGGGGACTGCAGGATTCTCTGCCGTTCGAAGCGAGACCGCATGGGAGCTTTAGTCGCCGTCTTGGGCGACGAAATGAGTTCCTTCCAGAGTCTGGCGAGGGGCAGTGGTCTGTTGGCCCATTGGTCATGGTCAAACCTGATTTTAATAATTGATCAAACTTTGTCTCGATATATGAAACAATTCAGATGTTTACTAAAGACATTTTGGATACTGATCAAGATTGAATATCTACTCGGTTCAAGACCGAAGCTATGTTTGCCACTCAAGGCTGTATTTCCTTACGCAATATAATTTTCGTTTTTTTATTGAGTCTAGGAATACATTGTACACCAAGTCGTACTGGCAAATAGGCTATCCGAAATTATTTTTCAAAATTGACCTATCATTTTTAGAATGACCTATGTTTTTGAAAAACATCTACTTTTACAAAAAGCTTCTGAAGGATTTTCAAAAAGCCACACTACAAGAAAATATAGATTTTCCAACGATTTTTTTCTGACGTTTATGGGAACGTCAGCTTAGTTATGATATACTGACGTTTTACAATAAACGCTGAAAAATACCAATGTTTGCTCTTAAATGTCAAGGATTACTGGCGTTTATCTTTCGACATTTATGTTCAAGTCTGCTTAGGTAAGCAAAACCAACCTTTGTATTAAACGTTGAAAAATATCGACGTTTATTTTCCCGATGATTATGTTAAAGTCGGCGTAGGCAAGATATACCTACGTTCTATAATAAAGGTCAAAAAATATCGACGTTTTCTCGCAAAGGTTGAGAATTACCGATGTTTATTACCTAGCATCACTGTAAAAAATTGTTTTTGGGATGACACTATTCGATAAATATTTTCAATAATCCTATAAAATTAATATTTGGAATACTATTTATTTTGTAATAAAAGATAATACAATTAAAGATTAATTTATAAATGAATTCTATTAGTATAAGTTTTTTAAGACTGAAAATTATTATGTCCCAATAAAGATGGGCGGTAAAAAATAAAGTAATAGGCTCAAGGCTGCCATTTTGCTACTATCCAAATAAAGCATGAAAATTGGTTTTCAATATTAAAAGATCGTTTTTAACTCTGCCCTAACCTTAGATGACTACTTCTATTGCCAGAAAGCCCCCGTTCCTAGCCCATCGTCCACTCTGGCACCGCCCTCCTCTGCCTCTACTTGCAAAACTCCTTCGCCCTCGGCTCCTCTTCTATGATTGCTTCATCCACGTAAAGCCGAACCCAGTTCCTAATTTTTCTCTATAAATTTTTATGATTCGGTTGATTTCTTCCACATGTGCGACGAAACGGTACTTCTTGGGATGATGATGAATGGATCCAGTCATAGCACCACGTGGTCCCGAAGCAGACGTTGAAGGGTTTCAATGAGATTGAGTTTGTCAAGTTGGAGGAGGCTTGCCCCGAGGTTGTCTCCTGTGTCAACATGCTCGCCCTCGCCGCCAAGGACGACGGGGTTCAGGTATGGAGTTAGAATGTCGATTGAAATCCCTAAGTTTTGTTTGATTTTGTGGTCTTAAATGTGGAAATTTGTAGGGTTTTGGTTTTGTTTGTTTATTTTTTCAGTCAGCAGGGTGTACTATACAGTGTTTACAGGAATGGTGTGTTCGAGAGTTGTGTTGATGGGAGGAGGGATAGCATGGAGAGCTACTTTCAAGAAGCTTCATCTCAATCTCCTGCACCAAAAGATGATTACAAGCAGACGACTTCCAATTTTTGGAGTAGGTGATTAACTGAGATGGAAAATGTTGCTCTCTTAGGTAAGGATTGCAACCATTAAAGTCGCAAGAGGCTAAAGATATGCAGTTGCTTGACAAAACAAATTAAATCCCTATGTTCTTGAACATGGGACTTTATTTATATGCTTAGGGATGTCATATTCTCATTTTGAGTATATTTGGTGAGCAGGAATTTGTTGTCAAATACACACAATTGCTTGTAATTTGTTTCGTTGGAGAAATTATCATACTAAGCCATCACCAAGTTGTTTTAGCTACAATTGCCTTTTTTTTAATGACGTCATACTTGGTTGATGAATCTACCACGATAAGTTCCTTTCCGAAAATAACATTATTGTAGCCTGAAGTGGAGCTTAACGATGGTTCTTGAACCATAGTTGAACAAATAACAATATACATATATATATATATATATATATACAATATTAGACTGAAAATAGAGGGATGGTTATAGAGACCCTGTCATTTATCAGATGTTACCAACCAAAAAAAAATTCGCAAAAATGTCAATGGTTATCTGCCAAATATGGGCTTCGATGTTCCAGTGAATTGTGACAACATGTTGTCCGAAATCACTTGGATAAGTTGTATTGTTAATCCTCGCCAAAAACTCGTAAAACTTGAACTTTTAGAGAGTAAAAAAATGTTGTTTTGTTCGACTTCACCGCGACTCTTTGAGAGATTAGAGAATTTAATTATGTTCTTCGACTCTTTGAGTTGGTTAAATGTTTAGTGATTTATTTTATCTTTTCCGTCTAATTTTACCAGACGGATTTTTTTCGAAAAATTGTGCGCGTTTTCAAACCGTTCATCCGATTCCGATGAAACTTGTGACATTTGATGCACAACGTCGAAGTTGCCATGTGACCTAAGTTTTGTCGTATTCGGAGACCGTCGACCAGATCGTCTTTTTGTGGGGCAATCGTCGGCAGCGCGCGTATTTGTAATCCGTCATCAGATCTCATTTTCTAGAGCGTCAGTTGAAAATGCATCATCTTTCTTTTCATATATAATTTACTATTTTTGAACACATGCTAATTTGACTCCTTTTTTAGGTACCATACGGATCTGTTTTGGATACCACCTGTCCCTGGAACATCGATATTTGGACTCCGCCTGATTTCAGATGTTAGTTACATCTTGTAAGTTCACGAAGAAAAATCTATTTTTAGTTGTATTTTCTAAGTTCATAGAGAATTGAAGATTGAAAAATCTATTTTGAATTGTATGGTATTAGGTTTAGTATCCATTTTTTTCGTACTAATCATATTTCCACTCGACCTTCACCCCGCATCAATAGAGTCAGAATTTTGATAGATATACTGTCCATTGATCCAACATTTTGGATCACTAAGTTTCCTCTCTTATATAATCTGTTCTCAGAGTGATTTTTCGACAGCTAATAATTGCATCAGACATACATATTCTTAACAACAATAGATGAATGGCTTAATCTGATGTTATAGCTCTCAAAGTCTCTAAGCCATGTCATCTTGGTAATTAGAGTTGAGCTGGAATAGAATCGAGTCTAGAAGTTATAACTTCACGTAAGAAATTGACAAAAAAGCATTTGGTACACACCTAATGGGAACTATATAGAAAATTGCTCAAGTAGAGGAACTCTACGCAAGATCTCTTCAAGAAAATATGTGTTCCAAGCAACATAAAATCTTTAGTCATTTTGCTATTAGTTTATCAACTAGTCCTTGTCAATATATATATATATGTGTGTGTGTGTGTGTGTGTGTGTGTATGTGTGTGTGTACACCAATATCTGTTATCATTGAATAGAGTTCCTTTGATGAACAGGTGCCAGTGCTTAGCCAGGAGAAGAAAAATAAAAAAAAACAGCTTAACAAGGATCATCTCCTTGATCCAGAAACTAGAGAAACATAAATGGAGCAGTTACCCCGATACAAAAATTTTACGAAAACTCATGAGTTCCTAGTTTTCAAGCTCGGCCATGAAAAATAGTTAGGATGACGTTCACCTGGATCCATTGATTCTTCTCAACTGGCTAAATAGAAAAATTAAACTCCTTTTCAACATTAATGAAATCTACGTGTCACATCCATATTACAAGTTCTTAATTGAGTTCTTAAATGAGTTTCTGTAGTCGAACTGTTACCGAGGCGATATCCCATGAGAGAATCCCAACAGTTCCAAGTTGTCTATAGCTTTGAAGGAAAATCCATGCATCAAGAAGCTGTGCATATATGTTGTGGATACACATGAAATATATGTTTCCATTTTACTGTGGAAAATCTTTGATGATGAGAGGATTTGAATTCTGCACATGAATATATGTTTCCATGTTAGTGTGGAAAATCTTTGATGATGAGAGGATTTGAATTCTGTGAGACCAATATACAACTTGGTTTGAAGTGGAAAGATGAGTAGCCTTCAACCCTGGACCATTTATGCATCTCGGTGCAGATGTAGGACATGCTGATGATTGTTCTCGTACCGTACTTTCTAGATAGGAATCAAAACTTGAAATTTGGTAAATTAATTGTCGTTTGAATTTTGTAGTTTGTTTTTGAACAATTCAAGTTGTGGCTAGCTACTTTGCACATATATAATTAGTCCGCTACTTTTTCCCCTGCAATTCTGGCATGAGGCACGAGTTTGGGAAGAGCTAGAGATCCCTTAACCTGTTGTTTAGCATTGATCATGGTTGGCAGTACAATTTAAGGAATCTGAATATGCAAATGCTTCTAAAATAGTTTCTACCACATGCCCAGATACTGGATCCATCTTATGTGTGTATAACAGAAAGAAACTATATGGAATCTTGATATATATACTGCATCTCATATATCAGAAGCAAAACTTGGTACTCCATCTCATGTGTACACAAGGATGGAGTCTTCATACTGCATATAAGTGTATACCAAGAGTGAAAAACTCACATTGCAATACGTACGTAACACGGTGTTTTTCTTTTTGTTGATACTTATCAGAAGATAATGTCGTTTGGCGAGGAATAAGAATCCCTCGTATTTGTTGTTTTTGTGGCTTCACTACCGAGATCAATTTCTTGTCTTTTAATCGTCTCTAAGACACCTTCGTCTTTGATTGATGGAAATTGATGCACATCTTATACTCCAGGTCGGTTCACAGATCAAGGATAGTATCAGGCTCAGTCTGAAGTATCATCATTGAGTATCAGCCAGATCAAGTAAATTATCAGAATTAGTGAGTAGATCAGAGCATCACCGAGAACTAGAAATCAGAGAAGTGTGCCAGCCACTCTCTATATCTAGGATTGCCAGTAGAGATTACAAGTCTCGGTGAAGAGACGGTTAGTAGTTACAGTTAGCAGTTAGTTATAGGTTAGACAGTCAGGCAGTTACACTTGTAATGGACAGATCAGTATGTGAGTTGTAATATTTTCTTCTTCATTTTACTTCTACTTGTAACATTTTTCCAATTCTTGAAATCAATGAATAAACCCTAGTTCATTCTTTCCCAATTCTAGCCGTCTACTTGTTAAGGGGTGCTATCAGAAATATCATACAGTGGGAAGTATTTGTTAGTCAATATTCTCAGTAATCGTTAAATAACTTCAATTAAGGGAAAAGACGAAGAAGAGGAAGTACACATTTGAGTTTCTGCTTGATAGGATGTGTTTGGTTGCCTACTATGGACAGAATCTGCAATGGTATTTAGCCCAAGTTAACATATACCCTTGTTGTTTGTTGAGAGGCTTGGAGGAATAGCAACAGTAGATGAAGGTCCAACAAAACCAGCTTGAACTCCTAATAACTTGGAACTTGAAGGATGGATTTGTGATCTTTTCTTTATGTGCCTTTTCCTTCACAAAACTTGTTCTTTTATGGATTGCATGAAACTTTATCTTGTATTCTTGATGTTAGATCCCTGATGATGCCGATTTTGATCTATATTATGAGTGTGGAACCTAAAGACTTTTGACTTTGTTCTTTATTATCAATTTTGATCCCTGGATGGCATAATTATATGTTGTGCGGTTTAGTATTGAAATGAGTGTGAAACATAAAGACTTTGACGTTGTCTATAATCTTTGTATTTTTTTCAACTAGTATTAGAAGGATATATGTGACAGGTACTTGCTTATATCTGGACATCGTTATTTTTTTTTCTATTCTCTCTTAATTGTCTATATATTATGTTCATTATTCCAGGATATCATGGCTGGGAATAGGGAAAATAAACTTATAGATGGAAAGGTCAACTTTCACAGTAAGTCTTTACAAACATGAAGACTTGTATGTACAACTTTAATATTCATTTTGACTTGTATGCTAATTTTAATAGTAAATGTTATCCTTTTTTTTATAGGGTCTGTTGTGCGTTCACGAAGATGGCCTAATTTTTGGATTGAATGAACTAATATTTAGGAGAATTAGTAGAGATAGAATTCTGACAGATAATATTTTGCTTACAATGATGTTATATAATTTGGACATATAATATTTCTTTTACAAATGATGTTATATATATTAATATTTTTGGTTGCTTGCATGCATTTTTATACTCTTGATGACGTTTAAAATTGTATACAAAAAACAAAATTTCTTCTTTATTAACAAAATTCGGTATATTGAATATGTGTGCAAATTTCGATGTGTGTGCTAAAATATTGGAAAATTGTCATCAATTAAGGCAAATTCTAATGTTTTGAAAAAAAATATATTTAAATTGACGACGTTGTTGTTAAAACGTTGGAAAATTGTCATCCATTATTACGAATTTCCAACGTTTTCTCAAAAGGTTAGTAATACAAATCCCAACAGTTAACAGAAGGTTGTGAAAACAGTTTTTCCCAACGTTTGTGCAAAATTGTTGGACAATTGTCATCCAATTTTCCACAATTAGCAACGCTTAATAAACGTTGTCCTAAACCAACGCTTTTGTAAAATGTTGGAAAAGTATCTATTTTCCCGACGTTTGTGCTAAACCGTTGGAAAAGTCTCATCCAATTTTCCACCATTACCAACGTTAAGTAAACGTCATTGCAAACGTCGCCGTAGCCTTTGTCGACGTTTGTTGCGAATGTCAAAAATTGCCAACTGCGACAACGACGACGTTTGCAAAAAATGTTGGACAAACGTTGGTATAGCATATGCCAACGTTTTTATCTATTTTCCCAACTTTTATAAAAAGTCGGAAAAGCTCTAATTTTTTGTAGTGCCAAAACAATTTTTCATAAAATAAACCTGACCAAACCCTGACAGAACTCGGCCAGAGTTCAACCAGAGTTCAGCCAAGGTAAACGTTATGTGAACGTTGGATTTTGAACTTGGTCTCCCTTCAGTTGCGGATTGTTACAAAGAGTTCTGTCCGAATTCTGTCCGAGTTCTGTCAGAGTTCTGTCTTTGGAAAAACTATAAATCGAGAGGAATTCTGATCATTTGAACACACTCATTCACTTTCATCTTCTCTCTTCTAAATCTTACGTTTCTTCCAAAAAGTTTTCAAAAAGCTTTTATTTTCAAATCCTAAGCCAGTTACAATTCTCTAGTCAATTTGTCGGTACGGTACGGTCTAGAAGATTTCAGAGAAATTGTAATCAGAGGCTTGATTGAAGAAAGACTCTTCAAAACTGAAGTTGGTCGAGTTCTTCGTATCAAAGCTCGCGTCTGTAGAAGTTGCAAGGACTTCGTATGAAAACTTGCAGGATTTCCAATAGTGGATTCAACTGGAAGCTAGAGTTCTTCCGACTGGACTAGTCCTCACAAGAGGAAAACCAATATAAATCTCTGTGTTTGCGTTTGTCTTCTGATCACTCTTTTCATTACAGTCATTACTTTGTGATTATTATTATTTCTGTGATCTAACTGCTAACAAGTTTTAATTAGCAATATTTCGCTGCCTACTCTATTCACCCCCCTCTAGAGTATTCTGTTTTACGACTTTATTCCTGCAATTGGTATCAGAGCATGTTCTCCAATTATATTCTGATCCCAATTGTTCCTACAATTGGTATCAGAGCAGGTTATACAGGTAAAGTAAGGTAAAATTGCAGTTATATTCAGTTATTTTTAATTGTTATATAGATCACAGTATTACACATGGCAACTGTAAAATTCATAAGTGAAGGCCAAGCCACAAACAGACCTCCACTGTTTGACGGCACAACTATACTTACTGGAAAACACGGATGAGTTTTTTCTTAAAATCTCTTGATTTTGACTTATGGTCTATAGTTATTGATGGCTACAAAAAGCCTCCTCGTATTAATGTTGATGGAGTTTTAGTTGAAAACTTCCATGATAAATATACGGAGGATGAAAAGAAAAAGGCCAGTCTTGACGCACGTGTTCTTAACGCTTTATTTTGTGCTTTAGACATAACTGAATTTAACAGGGTGTCAACTTGCACAACATCAAATAAAGTGTGGAAACTTTTCGAAGTAACCTACGAAGGAACAACATAAGTCAAGGAGTCAAAGATCAGCAGACTTACTCAAGAGTATGAGGCGTTCAAAATGAAGCCAAGTGAATCTGTCACTCAGATGTTTACGAGATTCTTGGATATTGTAAATCCTTTATCTTTATTAGGCAAGGAATACAGTAACCATGAGAAGATTCGCAAACTTCTACGAGCTCTCACAAAGAACTGGATTCCAAAGGCTACAACAATTATTGAAGGAAACGACCTCTCAACAATGTCTCTGGAAACACTCATGGGTGAGCTACTCACTCACGAGTTAGAACTTCAAGACTTTGAAGATGCTACACCAAAGGAGAAGTCAGAAAAGTCGATCGCTCTCAAGGCTCAACATAGAAGAACTGTCGAAGATGATTCTGACGACAGCGACTCTGACTCTGAAGATCAAGCTCTTCTGGTAAGAAAATTCAAGAAGTTCATAAGATTCAACAAAAAGCAAAAGATAGCAACAGCAACAACAACGAGGAAGATCCTATTTGCTACAGATGTAAGAAGAAAGGTCATACGAAGAAAGATTGTCTAACAGCATCATCATCAACAAAAAAAATCAACAAATATGACAAAGGCTACCTGAAGAGATCTACATTAAGGAAGTACGCCAATATAAGAATATGGCATGAAAGCGAAGCCAGCGATTCAGAAAATGAACAATCAGATGATGCTGCAAATGTATGCTTGATGGCTTGCGATCAGGTAACCACTAATCCTCTGTTTGATCCTTATGATGATTTCACCTTTGAGCAACTAGGAGAGGATTTCAGTGACCTGTTAAATGACTACAGAAAATTGCGTAGTAAATATGAAACTTCTAAGAAGGTACTCAAAGAGTACAAAGGTGAGATAGGAAGACTTACCGACCAATTAGCTGATGTTAGAAATAACGACTCTTCTACTGAGTCTGGTGAGCCTTCATCTATTAAGCTGTTGTTACACGAGACTATTAAGTTATCCGAAGAAAAAGACCAAACTATCATCCAGCTAAAGGATGACCTATCTAAGGAGAGAAAGAGTCTCCAGTGTGCACAAGTCAGAATAGAAACACTTACGTCTGACTACACTAGATTATATGACACCTCCAAAAAGTTGGAAATTAGTTTAGGAAAACGGCCTAAAGTTGTTGCTTCCTATTCTAACACGTGTCAACTACCGAATCATCGGAACATACCCAAAATAAATACTGTCAGACCAAACCGTACCAAACCTATGCCCAAGAAGACTAATAGGCATGCATTTTTCTATACTAGAAAACCAAAAGCTACCAATCGTGCACCTCAAACAACTTTCAACACTCAACATGCAAAATGTCATTATTGTGGCCTCATTGGTCATATATCTTCTGCATGTAGAATCAGAAAGTTAGTAGATTTAAATGTTTATGCATGGATACCAAAAACTAACCTGTCAGGACCTTACAAGAAATGGGTACCTCATCTGCAAATTATTTTGTAGGTGGAATGCCCTTCACATGCTAGAAGCAAATGGATTCTCGACAGCGGTTGCTCACGACACATGACCGATGATGCTTCATTATTCGTAACACTGTCAAAGAAGAATAAAGAAGGATACGTCTCCTTCGGTAATAATTTAAGAGGGTACATAATCGGTATCGGTGACATTGGTAAGGCTCCCTATCCTATGATTAAAGATGTTTGTCTAGTTACCGAGTTAAAAACATAATCTGCTCAGCATAAGCTATTTAGCTGATCACGGTTATGGCATTAACTTCGTCAAAGACAAATTTACTATAGTTGATAGTTCAACTGGTAGTACTACCTTTGAAGGTATCAAGGAAGACAACATATATGTTTTCTATCTGTTAGAATATGCTAACAAAACAGGTAGATGCTTAATGGCCAAGAGCATTGAGAGTCAACTATGGCATATGAGACTCGGTCATGCAAACGTGGACACAATTTCAAAACTATCTACAAAGAAGTTGGTACATGGCTTACCAGACATATCTTTCAAGAAGGATACGGTATGTAGCGAATGTGAAAAGAACAAAGATACCCGATCTGCCTTTAAATCCAAGAATGCTGTAAGTACTACTAGAACTCTACAATTATTGTATATGGACTTATTTGGACCAAGTAGAATTGCTAGTCTAGGTGGTAAGTTATATGAATTTGTCATTGTAGATAATTTCTCTAGATACACATGGGTATATTTTCTTGCACGCAAGAACGATACTTTGTCAGAATTCATCACCTTTTGCAAGAAAGTACAGAATGAAAAAGGTTTCATGATTACTCGCATTCGTAGTGATCATGGAGGCGAATTTGAGAATGTAGAGTTCAAGCAATTCTGTGACACACACGATTATTTGCATAAATTTTCCTGCCCTAGGACTCTACAACAAAATGGAGATGTTGAACTTAAGAACAGAACTCTATCTAAAATGGCTAGAGTAATATTGAACCAGTTTAGTCTACCTAGATACTTTTGGGCTGAAGTTGTCAATACAGCGTGCTATATTCTCAATAGGGTTCTAATTCAACCTATATCGAAGAAGACTCCCTATGAACTATGGTTTGATAGAACACCGACAGTTTCATATTTCAAGATTTTTGGTTGTAAATGCTTTATTCTTAATACTAAAGACAATCTGAGTAAATTTGATGAAAAGACCGATGAAGGTATATTTTTAGGTTATGCAGCAAAGAGCAAAGGGTACAAAATTTTCAACAAGAGAACCATGATCATCGAAGAATCAATTAATGTCAAGTTTGATGAACTAAATCAACATTAAGACAATGACAACAATGAAGACGTGATTATACCAAGTACAGCTACTGTAAAACCTTCACACAAAGATGTAGAACTTTCAAGCAAAGAAGCCGGAACCAGCAATCCTGAGGATACGCCAAAAGAGATGAGATTCTTGGTAGATCATCCAAAGGACTTGGTAATTGGTGAGATTACCAAGGGTGTAAGTACTCATTCCTCTAATAAAGATATAGCGTCTTGTGTTGCTTTTATTTCACAGCTTGAACCCAAAAACATTGAAGAAGCATGTAGTGATAATTTTTGGTTTGATGATATGTAAGAGGAATTAAACCAATTCGAACGGAATCAAGTTTGGGAACTTGTTGTAGGACCGTTGAGCACTTCTAGAGGGGGTGAATAGAGTGAGTGCGAGTGCAGCAAAAAATAATCACCAATTTAAATTTTAAACTATGGCAGTAAATAAGAGACAGTAAATATAAAGCAAGAGATAGAGAGATCAAACTCAGTGACACAGCGATGTATACTGGTATCCCTCTGAGAGGACTAATCCAGTCTCGAGTACTCTTGCTCGATGTTAATCCACTAAGGCACAAGCTAATTGAGAGCTTGCAGTCTCTTACAACGCCGTGCTTGGTGACAAGTGTACGACCAACTTCATGACACCGTGCTTGGTGACGAGCGCACGACCGACTCCACAACAAAGATAATTGCTGTACTTTGAACAACCTTTTTACAACTCTTGCGAACCAAAAGACTCTAGATCGAAATATATTTTACTGACTTTTGGCTAAGAGGAGTATAGGTGTAATATGAAAGCTTTTGATCGGGTGAAAACACTTATTGAATAGAGAAGAAAAGATGAAGAATGAATGAGTGATTTGAAATGAAAAAGTCTCTCCTATTTATAGGTGTTTTTCGTGACCGAACTCGGGCAGAGTTCTGGCAGAGTTCTGATGTAAAGATTTTGCATATGTACGCTGCATACAGATTTGGAGGAAACAGATATTTGAATTCAAATAGACCAAACTCGGGCAGAGTTCTGGCCGAACTCGGGCCGAACTCGGTTTGAGTTCTGTCTAGGAGAATTATGAATATTTGTCAAATTCTATTACAAAAATAAATTTGAACTTTTGGTAAAATAGAATGGGAATAGGTAGGCTTTATAGAAATGTGGACTGAGATTAATCTAAGCCAGTATTACCTAGTCGATCTTACAATTTAAATCCTAGACTCAATAAAGATAAAATACATAATAAATTATAAAATGACTCAGACTGGATCCCAATGAAAGTAATCTTCAGATAGATGAGTTGTGTGTTTGATGATGCAGTAGTACGACGCTTGTTGTTATTGATTTCACATGTCCTGAAATGATTAGCAGCAGTCTGTATATTTTGTGTATTGACTTAAGTCCATGTCGACTATTAAAATCGAGTGTGACCATGGAATGGGCCAACAATCTCCTCCATTTTAATAATTGACAAACTTGAGTCTTTACCAAAATATATCTAAAAATAGAACAAATAAAATATACCTGAAAAAATGGTTTTGTTTGGATTGTATGCTTTCTCTGACTTTTGATTTTGGTATGTACTCTTTCTCCCCCTTTGTCAATATAAAAATGACTTTGGCTCCCCCGTAATGTGTGAAGCCAACAATTTTCAACAAACAGACAAAGTGAAGCTAAAGAGATAACCAAATAACACAAAGTGCATAAAAAAATAACTGGTATTGAAATGAACTGAGAATATCATACATGACAATGTCTCACTAAAAGGAAAAGATACAATCATAATCATAAACTGCTAAAAAATGTCTAACTGAAAAAGTTTAGACATAACCAAAAAAAATGAAAACTACATCATAAGATAGATCATCAGCTAACATCCTATCCACTATCCACCAGCTAAGTCCGCATCACATAGTGGGGTCGTCACCGCCAGGAGCATCCGGAGAAAAATAAGCAGCAGTAGGATCGAAGTAAGGGAAAGTCGCCTCATCTCCGAACCTGGGTCCTGGGAAGCCTGGGTGAGGAAGGATAGTCACTGGATGTGATGGATCCTGAGAGAGACTCCAGTGGAGATCCGCAATGCCATTCCGCAAAACCTGAGCCTGGGTGATGTGGCGAAACTCTGAGTCGAGGTAGCTCTGATGACGTTGCGCAGAGAGAGCAACAAAGTCATCAAACCGCTGATAAAATCCTGGGTCAAAACCCGGAGCAGGGGCTGGAGCATGAGCATCAGGAGGAGGAGCCTCAGCATCAGCATCTGGAGCAGGCTGAGCTCAGAAGACAGAGGGAGAGTAGGGTATCGATGAGATCTGCTGAGCTCTATGGCTGTGGAGGAGTAGGCACAGGTTTGAAGATCAATTTCAAACCTTCGAAAGATAGAGGCCAAGTGCATAGGATAGACCATGTTGCGTCCTGTATTTCTGCAGTTCAGCATCCAGGCCATCATGGTCTTGGGAACCAAAAAAAGGAATGCCAAAATGGATATGATACATGGCAGACAGCTCCGAGAAAGTGATCTCATCAGATGATCCTTTCTTTGGAAGGAGAACTAAGAAAATAAATCGATGGAGTTCATAGAAGTTTTGGTTAAGGTCCTTTGAAAAGACTCTTCTAGGAATAGGTCTTGGATGGCAAAGCAGTTCTTTGAAGGAGTCGAGGGAGACACCTTCAGGGAATTGGATATGATGGATATCCACTAGACCTTCACCCACATCAGGAACATGGAAATATTCGCTGATGTCGGTTGCGCTGAATTCTAATTCTTGCCCAGCAACGCAAGAATAGAAGTTTCCGTTTGGTTTTACCTGAAAGTTGCAGTAAAATATACGGACAGCGTTGTCGTAGATGTTCTCGGCTACTTCGAAGAAGTCACGATAGCCGAGACGGTCAAATGTGGGAGCGTATTCAGAAAAAATAGTAAAGTTAACGCAAGCTCCAGCACATATTCTACGACCAGAGAATGAATCAAACCAAAGGTCAAAAAATTTCTTATCAGGAAATAGACCGGAATCAAAATCATCTGACCCTATAGGTCTAGCTAGACTGAAAAGACTAGTAGACACATAATCAGAAGAGGAGGACCCTGCTTGTGAGGGATCACCCTGTCTTCTCTGATGCTTGGGAGCCATTGATGAAAAGAAAAGGAAATTGAAGTACCTTAAAAAGGAGGAAGAAGATGAAGTAGAGTAGCCCACTAGTACTCCTTGGAAACTCGAAAGGAAGGAAGTGGAAGAAGTTTTGGGAGTAGTAGAGGGTTTTTTACGTGTTAGTTGTGTGAAAAAGTAGAGGATGGAAAGAGTTTATAAAGAGCTAGGGTCGGCTGTTCGATTTTGGAAGCTGAACAGCGCCGACCGAACTCGGTCAAAGTTCGGTCCGAGTTCGGCTACTTGTATTTTCGAGGTCATAACTGCAGTATTGGTGTTTCAAATTTGAATTTGTGACAGTTGACTTCTACATTTAATAACTTCTATTATTTTAGGTTAGATGTAGGGGTACTGTCCCAGCTAATGGAGGTTCACCAGGGAATACTTAAGTACCGTTTCGCTTCGACCGTAGTCGTGGTGACAGACAGACCCTTTGTAGGCTTGTACCAAAAATAATTTTCGTTAAATAAATTATGAAGTTTAGAGTCATAAAATTAAATTAAATTACCCTACTACACTATAAATCTGAAAATTCAAGTATACCTAGCTCTCGCCTCATTATGTTAAACCGGTCTTCCGCCAGTGGTTTTGTGAAAATGTTTACTAGTTGATGGTCTGTGTCAATAAACTCTAAGCAGATATCCCAGTGTTGTTGGTGATCACGTAAAAAGTGATGACGAATCTCAATGTGTTTTGTGCATGAATGACATACATGGTTCTTAGTCAGGTTAATAGTGCTAGTGTCATCACAATAAATGGGAATCTTAGTGTAGTGCAGATTGCAATCTTCTAGGGTTTGCTTCATCCATAAAATTTGAGCACAGCAACGTCCTGCGGCGATATACTCGGCCTTAGTAGTTGATAATGCTACAAAATTTTGCTTCTTTCTAAACTAAGAGACTAAGGCCTTTCCTAGGAAATGACACGTACCGCTGGTACTTTTACGATCTACTATGCATCCTGCAAAATCCGCATCCGAGTAACCTATCAGGTCAAAGGATTTGGTTTTAGGATACCACAAGCCGACTGTAGAAGTTCCCTTAAGGTATACGCTTAACGACACTTAGGTGTGATTTCTTAGGATTTACCTGGTATCGTGTACAGATGCAAACACTAAACATAATATCAGGGCGAGTAGCAGTTAAATATAATAAGCTACCAATCATACCTCGATACTTACGCTGGTCGACAAGTTGGCTACTTTCATCAGAATCAAGATTTGTGGATGTAGCCATAGGAGTTCCGATAGGCTTTACATTATCGAAGTCGTACTTTTTTAGTATGTCCTTCGTATACATGGCTTGATTGATGAATGTTTCCTTTGAGTGTAGTTTGATCTGAAGTCCTAGGAAGAAGCTTAGCTCTCCCATCATACTCATCTCAAATTCACTCTGCATACACTTAGCAAACTCTTGACAAAGTTTTTTATTAGTAGAACCGAATATAATGTCATCAACAATATTTGCACAAGAAGAATGTCATTATTTAAAGATTTGATAAACAAAGTTGTATCAACTCTTCCTTTTGAAAAACTATTATCAAGTAAGAAGGCACTTAGGCGTTCATACCAAGCACGAGGTACCTATTTGAGTCCATAGTGTGCTTTCTTAAGTTTGAAGATGTGATCGGGTTTTTGAAAATCTTCAAAACCAGGGGGTTGTTTCACAAAAACTTCCACTTTTAGAAATCCGTTCAAAAATGCACTTTTCACGTCCATTTGAAATAATTTAAAATCATTAAAACATGCAAATGCCCAAAACATACGGATAGCTTCTAGTCTAGCAAGAGAAGCATATGTCTCGTCATAATCAATACCTTCTTCTTGATTATAACATTGTGCCACTAGACGTGCCTTGTTACGTAGAACTTGTCCATCTTCACTAAGTTTATTTTGGAAAACCCATTTGGTACCAATTATCGATTGACCAATAGGTTTAGGAACGAGTTCCCAAACTTGGTTTCTCTCAAATTGATTTAGTTCCTCTTGCATGGCATTAATCCAAAACTCATCAGAAAAGACATCTTCTATATTCTTAGGTTCTATTTGAGAAATAAAAGCTACATTTGCTGCTATTTTCGAATCCCTAAGAGAGGAGCTTGTACTTACACCTTTTGATACATCACCTATGATGAGTGTCTCTGGATGATCTGGTAAGAATTTTAATGAATCAAAATTTTGAGTCAGATCTTCCACAGGACTCTTCTCGGTTTTTGCTTGTACACCTTCATTATCACTGTCGCTGGATCTGTGACTATTGAGCTCATCAAAAGTAACGTTAATTGATTTTTCAACAATCATAGACCTTTTATTGAAAATTCTATATCCCTCACTCTTAGCAGCATATCCTAAAAATATGCCTTCATCTGCTTTAGAGTCAAAATTTCCCAAGTTATCCATGGTGTTCAGGATAAAACAGCGACATCCAAAAACTTTGAAATAGAAAATGTTTGGAATCCTTCCAAACCAAAGTTTATATGGTGTTTTCTTCGAGATAGGTCGAATTAACACCCTATTTAAAACATGACAGGTTGTGCTAACAGCTTCTGCCCAAAAATATTTAGGAAGATTATACTGATTCAGCGTGATACTAGCCATTTCGCTTAGAGTACGATTCTTCCGCTCCACAACGTCATTCTGTTGGAGATTTCTAGGGCAAAAAAATTCGTGGTAATACCCACTATCATCATAAAACTTTTTAAAATCAGAATTTACGAATTCGCCACCATGATCACTTCGGATACGAGTAATCATGAAGCCTTTTTCGTTTTGTACCTTTTACAAAATATCTCAAATTCAAAAATAGCATCGCTTTTGTTTGATAAAAAGTAAACCCAAGTAAAACGAGAGAAATCATCAACAATAACAAAAGCGTAGAGCTTACCGCCAAGACTAGCGACTCTACTAGGCCCAAATAAATCTATATGTATCAACTAAAAAGGTCTAGAAGTACTTACATCATTGATAGATTTAAATGTAGATCTATGTGCTTTGTTCTTTTCACAGTCAGCACATACCATATCTCTCTTGAATGGAATCTCGGGGAGTCCTTTTACCAACTTCTTAGTTCTCAGTCGTGAGATAGTGTCCATATTTGCATGCCCTAGTCTCATGTGCCATAGCCAGCTTTCATCTAAATTTGCTAATAGGCATCTTCCTACATTATTAGTACTCTCCAAAAAGAAAACATAAATATTATCTTCTCTAATCCCTTCATATACAGGATTACCAGATGACATATCATATATGAAGATATATCGAAGTGTCATTACCAATAATAACACCTCTCAAATTATTTTCGAAGGAGACGTATCCTTCTTTCTTCATCGATAGCGTGGCGAACAAAGATGCATCACCAGTCATGTGCCGCGAACATTCGCTTGATAGAACTGGGGATTCCCAGGACCCTTTCTTTGGTATGCGTATTGATCGATAGAAAGTTAAAAAGATCTAATACGTGTTCTAACCCTTCATAGGCGGAAACTAGGGTTCACGAATTATACCTGCGGTGAAAAAGAGACAAGTAATTCCTGGCAATCTCGAGCGGACGACCCCAAGATCTTCTGCTCGTATTCCTTCCTCGAGTTGGACGTCGTGTGGGCGACGATCTCCCAACCTTTTCTTCTCCTTGGCAGCCCTTCCTTTCTCTCCTTACGTGAATCACGAATTTAGAAAAAGTATTTGATTTCTGATCAGTAATCTGGCGGCCAGAGAATAGAGGATATATAGGCTACGGCAGGGACCATGAGAAGAAATTAGGGTTAGGCCTCCTAACGGATCTGGATATCCCATGTTTAGCCCGAACACACAATCCAGGCCCATTAACAATAGCTCGGTCCACTAATGAGCTATTGTTGCACTACCTCCCTAATCCCAAATTATGTTTGTGGGCTCCTTTTATTATATGCTCGTTTGGCTCTCCATGTTCAGATATCGTATGTCCGTCAATCAAATTAAGTTACTGACAACTATATTGATTCGATATCTTTTATCCTTAAGTAGTACCGCTCAACTTTATTTGTCATGTCGGATATAATCCACCTACAGGGTTTACATGACAATCCTTATGAGCTCCTTAAGGGGACATCATCAACCCGATGTATCGGGATATGGATTCCATTTATAATCAACAGCCCATCATACATACAATGTTATTACCCAATTCATAGAGGTTGTTGATCCATAATGAATCTCACTCTTTTATGAGTCAAAGTAATGCACACTGCATATACATCTGTTATTATATCCTGATTAAGAGCACAAGCATCCATAATAACAGAGGTGTTTGTTCTCTTATGTAGTCAGTACAAAGAGAACAACCTCAAGTGGTCCTGTTCAATACACACAAAGTATACTAGTATAAACCTACAGTCAAGATAGACTAATACCAGATTACACTACAACCTTTCCAATAGATTGTCCAAGTCTATCTAGGTTGTGAACTATTTATATACTCTATATGGAACTGATAATATGATCTTCTGTGTGACACCACACACCATATTATCTACAATATAGAATATCAGACATTTGCATTAACACTTGCAACAAATATAATATGCAAACATTTGCCCATATGATTCTCATTCAAAATTTAAGGAAATAAGGTTACTACAAAAGTGATGCTTTTAGTATATAACCCTAACAATCTCCTACTTATACTCAAAGCATTGCTTTGTAGTATATTGTTACAAATCTCCCACTTATACTTAAAGCCATGCTGCTACATATCTGACTCCTATTCCCTCAACATGACTATCAAAAGCCTTAGCTGGTAAGCTTTTTGTAAAGGGATCAGCTAGGTTGTCGGCTGATGCTATCTTGATCACAGCAACTTTTTTTTTCTTTACGAAATCTTGTATTAGGTGGTACTTGCGCTCAATGTGTTTGCCTGTCTTATAGGCTCGTGGTTCCTTCGAGTTTGCAACTGCACCACTATTATCACAATAAAGTGTAATAACTTAGGCAAACTAGGTATCACATCCAAGTCCAACAGAAAGTTTCTGAGCCAAACTGCTTCTTTGGCTGTCTCATAGGCTGCCACATACTCGGCTTCTTTGGTGGAATCAGCAATACATTTTTGCTTGATACTCCTCTACACAATGGCTCCACCTCCCAAATTAAACACATAATCTGAGGTAGATTTCCTGGAATCTCTATCTGACTAAAAATCTGAGTCTGTATACCCGAAAGGAACTAAACTATCTGCCTGGTAAACTAGCATATACTCTTTAGTCCTTTTCAGGTACTTCAAAATATGCTTTACGGCAGTCCAGTGCTCTTCTTCTGGGTTAGATTGATATCTGCTGACCATGCCTACGGTAAAGCAGATGTCTGGTCTCGTACATAGCATTGCATACATTAAGCTTCCTACTGCTGAAGCATAAGGAAATGCCTTCATGTTCTCTATCTCTTTAGGTGTCCTCGGATACTGCTCATTTGATAGAGCAATTCCATGTCTAAAAGGTAAGAAACATTTCTTAGAATTTTGCATACTAAAACGAATTAGTACAGTATCGATATAGGAAGCTTGAGATAAGCCCAACATACTTTTCTTGCGATCTCGTAGAACTTTGATCCTAAGGATGTGACCTACTTCTCCTAAGTCCTTCATATCAAACTGTTTGGATAACCATACCCTTACATCAGATAACACCTTCATATTATTTCTAATGAGCAAGATGTCATCCACATAAAGTACTAGGAATACCACCACGTTTCCGTCACACTTCCTGTATACACATGATTCATCCAGACATTGATCAAATCCATAGGATTTTATCACCTGATCAAAATATATGTTCCAAGATCTGGAAGCTTGTTTAAGTCCATAAATAGACTTCTTGAGCTTACAAACAAGATGCTCTTGGCCCTTTTCAATGAACCCGTCTGGTTGTTTCATATAGATGTCTTCCTGAAGACTTCCATTAAGGAAAGCTGTCTTGACATCCATTTGCCAAATCTCATAATCGAGATGAGCTGCAATAGATAAAAGAATTCGGATAGACTTAAGCATGGCTACAGGAGAAAATGTTTCCTCATAATCGATACCCTCGCTTTGAGTAAAACCTTTTGCTACAAGCCGAGCTTTAAAGGTTTCAACCTTACCGTCTGATCCTCTTTTTTTCTTATAGACCCACTTGCATCCAATGGCTTTTACACCAATGGGTGGTTCTACAAGCTCCTAGACCTGATTAGAATCCATAGATTCTATTTCAGATATCATTGCTTTTTGCCAAGACTCTGCATCTTTATCTTGGAGTGCTTCATTGTAGGTAAAGGGATCATAATCTTGTTCCTCAAGGACGAAGTCTGACGACTCTCCCAAGAACATATATCTATCAGGTTGTATTACAACCCTCCCACTACGACGAGGCACTATCGGTTGTGGTGTAATATTTGTGACACGTTGTGCAGTTATTTGTGGTTCATCCTCTTGTACTATTGGTACTGAAGTACTTGGTGTCTCACGTCTCAGTTCTTCTAGAATAACTCTACTTGTGGGTTTATGGTTCATCACATAGTCTTCCTCTAAGAATCGGGCATTGGTGCTAACAATGACCTTCTGATCCTTAGGACTATAAAATAAACCTCCTTTCATTCCTCTTGGATAGCCTACAAACAAGCGTACTTCTGTACGAGATTCCAACTTATTTGCTTTTCCATTCAGCACATGTGCTGGACTACCCCAAATGTGAATATGTTTCAGACTAGGCTTACGCCCAATCTACAGCTCTGTGGGAGTAAGAGGTACTGACTTAGAAGGAACCAAGTTCAAAATATAAGCTGCAGTCTCTAAGGCATATCTCCAAAATGAATCTGGCAAATCCAAATAACTCATCATTGATCTAACCATCTCCATAAGAGTTCTATTCCTTCTTTCGGCTAAACTATTCTGCTGGGGCGTTCCAGGTGCAGTCAATTGGGATGCAATCCCAACCTCTGATAAATAATCCCTAAACTCTCCAAAGAGGTACTTGCCACCACGATCTGATCGTAATGACTTGATATATTTTCTATGACGTTTTTCCCTTTCAGCCTTGTACTCTTTGAATTTCTCAAAGCACTCAGACTTACGGCGCATCAAATAAATTTATCCATACCTTGAATAATCGTCAATAAATGTGACAAAATATTCAAAGCCACCTCTAGCTTGGATAGTCATGGGTCCACACAAATCAGAATGAACCAATTATAACACATCTTTGGCCCTATACCCCTTCATCGTAAAAGGCCTTTAGGTTATTTTACCTTCCAAGCAGGATTCACAGACTGGTAGTGCCTCTACTTCCAATGAACTCAAAGGTCCATCTTCAACCAGTCTTTGAATCCTTCATAGGTTAATATGCCCCAATCGCAAGTGCCAAAGATATGTTTGGTTCATACAAGAAGGTTCTTTTCTCTTATTTAAGTTAGATGACATATTATTCATTTCCATGAGTTGCATTATGGGCAAAATAGGATTAATGACATACAAATTATCAACCAATGCACCAGAACAGATAAAATGTTTATTCTTTCTAATAACAATATTGTCATTAAAATAAACTGAATATCCATCCTTAACTAACATAGAAACAGAAACTAAATTCTTTCTAAGTGAAGGTGCATAAAGATAATCTCTCAATGTCAAAGACTTATTTCTACCAAAAGATAAAGTAACATCTCCTAATGCAACGACTGATACTTTTGTAGCATCACCCATGAACAAGCATATCTCTCTATCACTGAGCCGTCTGGTTTCCTGGAACCCCTGCAATGTATTGCAGACATGATTAGTGGCTCTTGTATCTACACACCAGGTATCGGTAGATAACACCGCTAAATATATTTTAACTACTAGTAAATGAGATATACCTTCTTTGTTTCCTTATTTGAGAAGTGGACAATCAGTCTTCCAATGTCCTAACCCTTTGCATTTAAAACATTTGCCTTTCGGCTTTTTTACCGCGCCTTGAGGTCCCATGCCCTTCTTTGCTGATATTGCCCTTTTTGAATGTTATTCTTCTTCTTACCGCCTTTTGGCTTAGAAGTAGAAGCCTTTTCAGAAACAAAAACATGACCACTTTGCCTAAAGAGAGATTTAGCATCCTGTACCTCTTTTACAAGTTCTGCCAAACTATACAACCTTTTGTTCATGTTGTAATTAAGGCAGAAATTTTTAAAACTTTTAGGCAAAGTTTCGAGAATGATATCGACCTGGGATTCCCTATCGATTTTAGCTCCAATGATCTCCATCTCATTCAGATGACCCATCATCTTGAAAACATGATCCCTTACTGGTGTACCCTCAGCCATTTTTGTATTCATGAAACATTTCATAGCAAACTGCCTAGCTGCTCTACTCTGATGTCCGAAGAGTTCCTTGAGGTTATACATCATGTCATAAGCTGTGGCCATGGCTTGATGCTGATGTTGTAGTACATTTGATATAGATGCCAGAGTGTAACACCGCGCCATCTCATCTACCTTTTTTCACTTCTTATAAGCCTCTTTGACCTCTTCATCAGAGTTAGCATCAGGCTTAGGTGGTCATTCCTCAACAAGTACATATTTGTATTCCTCAGCAGTCAGAACAATGTCTAAATTACGTTTCCAGTCAATATAATTTGGTCCAGTAAGTTTGTTTTCTTTAAGAATCACCATAAGTGGACTGAAAGAACCCATTTTTGAAATTTTGAGAATCACATAAATAAAATTATGTAGGAAAAAAAACTTTTTGAATTAACTAAATAATGATTCTCTCAAAACAATAATAAGAAATTTACCAACACCTTGAACACCATGAATTTAGCATGCCACGATAGTGTGGACGTATACAAATTCAACTTTGTTCAAGTAGGTTTTTCTTATTAATTTCACTATCCTGTCAACATAACTTTATGACAAATAAAATTAATATGCTGGTCTTGCTCTAGTCATACAAATAATAGCAGTGACTCCGATGGGAAGGATACTATAATTTGCATCTAAGTGTATACCATTACTTAATACTAAGTCCATTACCTTATAATGAGTTCCTTCAGATGAAAAAGTGAAGACATACTAGGTAACTTTCTATAATTATTCCTAAGGAAGTTTGTACTAGTGATCCATAATTATACTCATCCGATATGGAGGAAAGCACTAAAGCCAACGCGCAAGTATAATTACATCACCTACAAACCAGTAATGGAGACCATAGGATTTATACTAAATAAATATCCTCTCCCACTTAGTTATTTAACAATGAGGGTTTTTATACTAGTTGATATTATGTCCATGTTGTCCATTATTAATGTAGGCTTAGTTTTTCAAAAAAAACATCCACACAATAGTAAACATGCATAATCAGAAAAAAGCAAAATAAAAAAATAAGAGAAAATATCCAACTATTATGGTCATCGTTGCTGTTCCGTCCTCAACTATCCGAATCCAAAATCTGGCGCTGCGCAAATCAATTCGGGGTTCGACCTGTCCGGTCAGAAACATCATCTGTTTGCCTCTGGACTGCTTAAAACCAGCATCTCGTCCGGCGTCAGAAACAACCACCACCGCCATCACGATTGATAAAAAATAATTAAAATTACATCAATCCTATGCCTCCCGAAGGAGTTCACACATAATCTAGATTAAAAAATTAAAATAATAAGCATGATCAACCCTCATGATTTTAATTACATCCACAGCAACAACAACATCCACGACATGTCCGTAGTTTAAATAACACAATCAAAAACATACATTGGACCATAATATTTGGATCTAAGATGTCTGCAAAAACGAGTTAGAACAGATCTACACCTACCGACTATTACACAGCGCAGGTTTTATTGGACAACATGGACGTATCAATCAATACGTAGATCCAAAGTGGCTCTGATACCAATTGATGGAACTAGGGATTCCCATGACCCTTTCTTTGGTGTGCGTATTGATCGATAGAAAGTTAAAAAGATCTAATACGTATTCTAACCCTTCATAGGCGGAAACTAGGGTTCACGAATTATACCTGCGACGGAAAGGAGACAAGTAATTCCTGGCAATCTCGAGCGGACGACCCCAAGATCTTCTGTAAGTATTCCCTCCTCGAGTTGGACATCATATGGGCGACGATCTTCCAACCTTTTCTTCTCCTTGGCAGCCCTCCCTTTCTCTCCTTACGTGAATTACGAATTTAGAGAAAGTATTTGATTTCTGATCAGTAATCTGGCGGCCAGAGAATAGAAGATATATATAGGCTACGTCAGGGACCATGAGGAGAAATTAGGGTTAGGCCTTCTAACGGATCTGGATATCCCGTGTTCAGCCCGAACACACAATACAGAACCATTAACAATAGCTCGGTCCACTAATGAGCTATTGTTGCACTATCTCCCTAATCCCAAATTATGTTTTTGGGCTCCTTTTATTATATGCTCGTTTGGCTCTCCATGTTAAGATATCGTATGTCCGTCGATCAAATTAAGTTACAGACAACTATATTGATTCGACATCTTTTATCCTTAAGTAGTATCGCTCAACTTTATTTATCATGTCGGATATAATCCACCTGTAGGGTTTACATGACAATCCTTATGAGCTCCTTAAGGGGACATCATCAACCCGATGTATAGGGACATGGATTTCATTTATAATCAACAGCCCATCATACATACAATGTTATTACCCAATTCATAGAGGTTATTGATCCATAATGAATCTCACTCTTTTATGATTCAAAATAATACACACTGTATATACATGTCTGTTATTATATCCGGATTAAGAGCACAAGCATCCATAATAACAGAGGTGTTTGTTCTCTTATGTAGTCAGTACAAAGAGAACAACCTCAAGTGGTCATGTTCAATACACACAAAGTGTACTAGTGTAAACCTATAGTCAAGATAGACTAATACCAGATTATACTACAACCTTTCCAATAGATTGTCCAAGTCCATCTAGGTTGTGAACTATTTATATACTCCATAGGGAACTGATAATATGATCTTCTGTGTGACACCACACACCATATTATCTACAATATAGAATATCAGACATTTGCATTAACACTTGCAACAAATACAATATGCAAACATTTGTCGATATGATTCTCATTCAAAATTTAAGAAAATAAGGTTACTACAAAAGTGATGCATTTAGTATATAACCCAAACACCGCTATCAAGGATCCACTTGCTTTTAGCATGAGAGGGTTGAGGGTCCACCTACAAAAAAAGTAGATGAATCTTTTGGTTCCCATTTACTGAAGGGTCCATATTGATTAGTTTTAGGTCTCCAGAATAAAGTACGATTGTCAACAAGTTTCCTTGCTAAACAATACTATGCTATGTGTCCATGTGTACCACAATATGTGCAATTTAGTTTAGAACCAATGGTGGTTGAAACTGTGTTGACATGTTTATTTGGTTTCTTGGAAAAACTATAAGTGAAAGTATGGTGATAGTCGTGTTTCTTCCGTGCTTTTTGATTTTTAGTCCTCTTCGGTGTATGCTTAGCATTAGGACTAAACTTAGGCTGTGTCACAAGTATTGCCTGTTTTCCTAACTTGATTTCTAACTTTTTAGAAATCGCAACAGACTCTTCATATGTAGCAGTTATATCTGAGAGTCTTTGTTCTATGACTAAGTGCTTCTTCTGTTCTATGTCATATAACTCTTGTTTTTGACGTAGTCTCTTTCTTTCTTATCAACCTTGAGGATAGCCTCATGATAGTCTACTTTGAGTTTGTCTATCTCTTCTGTGTTACCGGTAGTAGACGTCTCTCTAATATCTTCAATAAGACTGGACAGTCTAGCTATCTCGGTTGTGCATGCCTTAATCTCTTTTCGAGATTGCATATACTTGTCAAGCACAGTTCTGTGTTCTTCAAGTAATTCGCTAAAGGCATTTTCTAATTCATTGAAAGTAAAATCATCATATAGAGGGTTTGAGGATACCTTATCAAATGCCATAAGACAGACATTGGTATTTCTGCAGGGTTTGTCTTCTTCCTCTGTATCACTGGCATCACTTTCATACCAGATACTTATGTTGGCATACTTTCGACTGGTTGTTGCTTTTTTGCTTGATCTTGATCTGTCATATGGATTGCTTTTCTTCGAAGTTGGACAGTCCTTCTTCATGTGCCCTGACTTTTTGCATCCAAAGCATATGGTTTTATCTTTATTACTTTCTTGGATATCTCTCTTCCTTCTGTTTGATTTCTTAAACTTTAGGAATTTTCTGAAGTTCTTCACTAGTAGGGCTTGTTCATCACCACTTGATGATTCTTCATCATAATCATTGCATGTAGATTTTTTGGCTTGAGCTTTGAAGACAATAGACTTTTCTTTGGGGTTGCTTCTTCAAACTCTTGCAGATCAAGCTCATGGGTCATGAGCTTGTCCATCAGCGTTTCCAAAGACATGGTGGTGAGATCGTTTCCTTCAATGATTGTTGTTGCCTTCGGATTCCAGTTCTTGGTTAGAGCCCGTAGCACTTTTCTGATCTTCTCATGATTGCTGTAATCTTTACCAAGAGATTACAAAGGATTAGTAATATCAAGGAAACGTGTGAACATCTGTGTAATTGACTCACCAGGTTTCATCTTAAAAGATTCATATTCCTATGTTAGTCTACTGATTTTGGATTCCTTCACTTGGGAAGTACCTTCATGAGTTACCTCAAGAAGTTTCCAAATCTCGTGAGACGTTTTACAGGTTGAAACTCTGTTGAACTCTATTTTGTCAATTGCATAGAACAGTACGTTGATGGCACGAGCATCTAGACTAGCCTGAGCTTTTTCAGCTTCTATATATTTGTCATGAGGCTTGTCTACAAGCTGGCCATTAACCACTGTAGGTGCAGGTTTCTTATAACCGTCAATATATAGACCAAAGATCAAAGTCAAGAGACTTTAAAAAGAAAATCATCTATGTTTTCCAGTAGGTATAATTTATACCATCAAATAGTGGGGGTCTATTTGTGGATTGCCCTTCACCGTTGAATATTGATTTCACGGCTGCCATATATACTCTCTGAGGTTTGTTATATTAGAATATAACCTGCTCTGATACCAATTGTAGGACCGTTGAGCACCTTTAGAGGGGGATAAATAGAGTGAGTACGAGTGCAGCGGAAAATAATCACCAATTTAAATTTTAAACTATGGCAGTAAATAAGAGACAGTAAATATAAAGCAAGAGATAGAGAGATCAAACTCACTGACACAGCGATGTATACTGGTATCCCTCTGAGAGGACTAATCCAATCTCGAGTACTCTTGCTCGATGTTAATCCACTAAGGCTCAAGCTAATTGAGAGCTTGCAGTCTCTTACAACACCGTGCTTGGTGACAAGTGCACGACCAACTTCACAACACCGTGCTTGGTGACGAGCGCACGACCGGCTCCACAACAAAAATAATTGCCGTATTTTGAACAACCTCTTTACAACTCTTGCGAACCAAAAGACTCTATATCGAAATAGATTTTACTGGCTTTTGTCTAAGAGGAGTATAGGTGTGATATGAAAACTTTTGATCGAGTGAAAACACTTATTGAATAGAGAAGAAAAGATGAAGAATGAATGAGTGATTTGAAATGAAAAACTCTCTCATATTTATAGGTGTTTTCTGGGACCGAACTCGGGCAGAGTTCTGGCAGAGTTCTGATGCAAAGATTTCGCATATGTATGTTGTATGCAGATTTGGAGAAAACAGATATTTGAATTCAAATAGACCGAACTCGAGCAGAGTTCAGGCCAAGCTCGGTTTGAGTACTGTCTAGGAGAATTATAAATATTTGTCAAATTCTGTTACAAAAATGATTTTGAACTTTTGGTAAAATGGAATGGGAATAGGTAGGCTTTATAGAAATATGGACTGAGATTAATCTAAGCTAGTATTACCTAGTCGATCTTACAATTTAAATCCTAGACTCAATAAAGGTAAAATATATAATAAATTGTAAAATGACTCGGACTGGATCCCAATGAAAGTAATCTTCAGATAGATGATTTGTGTGCTTGATGATGCAGTAGTACGACGCTTGTTGATATTGATTTCATATGTCCTGAAATGATTATCAGCAGTCTGTATATTTTGTGTATTGACTTAAGTCCATGTCGATTATTAAAATCAGGTGTGACCATGGAATGGGCCAATACTTGTTTCCAAGCCCATTGATCATCCGGTCATTGGCACCCGTTGGGTATTCCGAAACAAACTGAACGAGAATGGTTTGTGACTCGTAATAAGGCTCGACTCGTAGCTCAAGGATACAATCAAGAAGAAGGTATCGACTACGATGAAACTTTTGCCCAGTTGTGAGATTAGAATCTATTCGCATGTTTTGTGCATTTGCATGTTTTCATAATTTTAAGTTATTTTAAATGGATATTAAAAGTGCATTTTTGAATGGTTTTATAAAAGGAGTTTATGTAGCTCAACCTCCAGGTTTTACTGATTTCAAAAATCCTGATTATGTTTTCAAGTTGAAGAAAGCCTTATACGGTTTAAAACAAGCCCCTCGTGCTTGGTACGATCGTCTAAGCTTTTTTCTACTTGACAACAGTTTTTCAAAAGAAAATGTTGACACTACACTATTTATAAAATCTTTGAATAACAATATTCTTTTGATTCAAGTCTATGAAGATGATATTATTTTTGGATCTACTGATGAATCTCTTTGTCAAGAATTTTCAAAGTGTATACAGAATGATTTTGAGATGAGCATGATGGAAGAGCTGAAATTTTTTCTCGGGCTGCAAATCAAACAAACCAACAATGGGACGTTCATAAATCAAGCAAAGTACACAAACGATCTATTAAAGAAGTTCGACCTGGAAGCAGTCAAACCACTTAGCACTCCAATGGCGACTTCAACCAAGCTTGATATTGATGAACAAGGCAAACCCGTCGACATACATAAGTATCGAGGTATGATCGGTAGCTTACTGTACTTAACTGCTAGTCGACCAGACATTATGTTTAGTGTTTGCTTGTGTGCACATTTTGAAGCCAATCCTAAGGAATCACATATGTGCACAGTTAAGCGTATCTTTCGATACCTTAAAGGCACCTCTTCTGTCGGCTTATGGTATCCTAAAACTACGTCATTTGACCTAAACGGTTATTCTGATGCTGATTTTGCCGGATGCAAAGTAGATAGAAAAAGTACCAACGGTACATGTCATTTCCTAGGAAAAGCCCTAGTCTTTTGGTTTCGCAAAAAGGAAAATTATATCGCATTATCAACAACCGAGGCTGAGTATATCGCCGCAGGACGTTGTTGTGCACAAATTTTGTAGATAAAGCAAACTTTAGAAGACTATGGATTGTATTTTATACACATACCCATTTTCTGTGATAACACTAGTTCTATTAATTTGACTAAGAATTTAGTATGTCACTCTCGTACTAAGCATATCGAGATTCGACATCATTTTCTTAGAGATCATCAAACAAAATGGAGATGTAGACCTTGTATACATAGACACACAGAATCAATTGGCTGACGTACTCACAAAACTCTAGCGGAAGATCGTTTCAATTATTTACGTCGAGAATTAGAAATTTTAAACGTCAATAATATTAATTAACTTTGTTCTATTAATTAATTTATTCAATACTCAATAACTGTTTTCTTGACAAGCCTAAAAAGAGTCTGTCTGTCACTACGACTATGGTCGAAGCAAACCGGAATTTAAGAGTTCCCCGGTGAATCTCCGTTAGCTGGGACAGTACTCCTACAGCTAATCTGAAACAGATACTGAGTAAAGAATATTAATTTCTAAAATAATATTAATTATATTATTTGAAATCTAAAATTACTAAACTTTGAATTAAATATTTGAAATGAGTTGATGAAAAAGACATTGCCCACAAAAATTTTAAAAAAAACAGAAGAACCCTAGGCAAATTCGGCCTGAGTTCGGTCCGAATTCGGCCAGAGTTCGTTTGGTATTGTATGCGTTTTAAACAGAACCCGAGGCCATCTCCTCTTCTTCCCTTTCAAACCCATCTATTCTCATCACAGCAGTAGCCGAAACACCCCAAACCCTAGCTTTTCTCTACTCCATATCTTCCAATCCACGTGGAGATTTCCATCCAAAATTTGGATTCGTGTGGAGAATCGCGTCCTCTACAGCATACTTGATTCTCAGAAGGTATAATTTTTTCTCTCCTCCACTTTTAAATTTTTAGCGTTTCTAGTTTTGGAAAAGAATGCCTAAGGGATTCAATCCTTTCAAGAGGAAGAAGACCCATGCCAGTGAAGAGGCATCGTCTTTTGATCCGATCACGGATTCCCTCTTTTCCTCGGTCCAATCAGATGACGGCGTATTGGATGAGTTTTACTTCAAAATTCACGACCAAGCATTACTTTGGTATGCCGAATTTGCTATGCGCACTATATGCACAGGCTCTCCAATTAAGTAGACTGTATTTTCTGATCACCGTCCCTACTTTGAGGCATTAGGGTTACACCATTTTGCTACCTTACAATTCCTTATATCTACTAATGCCATTAGATTGTTCTATTATAACTTCGTGTTAGACACTTTTATCGCAAGGACTCGTGTTAGCGAGATAGATATCGAGTTCACCGATGCATTGCTAGCGAAAATTCTTGGTCTTCCAAACGAAGGTGCCCCGCTCGATGACATCACTTACTTCAATTTTCCCGAGGGCACGACTCTTGTTAGTTTCAAGAATGAGCTTTGTGCGCCCGTATGTGCTCGTCCTGGAAAGTTCAAGGCCAATAACTTGACCTTGTTTAACTAGGAGTTACATCGCATCATCTATTCCACTCTACTTCCCAAATCTACTTTAAAAGATGATGTCACTGCACTAGAACTTTCTGTCCTATATCACATTCTTAAGGGAATTCCCTTTTCTGTCCCTAAGACTATCATTCAGATGATGGGTAGATGTCGCGGAAGAGACTGTAACCTCTCTTATGCGATGCTTATCCCACGCATCTTTCAGCATTTTGACATAGACTTATCCACTTGTGCTCTTGACCCTGAGCCCAAGTTCCTCAAGCTTTCTCGTCGCAGCATTACCACTGCTCCTCTACCTCCTGTACCTGCTCCTACTGCACCTGCTCCTACTGTACCTGTTCCTCCTCATTCTTACCCTATGATTTTTGAGGGTATTCATCAGCACCTAACGGATCTGCAGACGTTCTTTGTTGACACTTTCAGGGAACATAAGTTCCGTGATGTAACTCGGTTCCAGGCTATTGCCAACTCATTTATCGATCTCAGATTTGCACAGACGGGTCACTCTACTAGCTCTCATCCTAGAGACCCTCATGTTTCTGGTTACCGCATTGATGATGAGGTGGTCCACTCTCTGTTCCAGCCAGGAAATGCTTACGATTGGTATCGTCGTCCTTCTGGTGCTACTCCACACACCTCTGGAGCTGGCACATCTGGAGCTGGTCCATCTGGACATGCTGGCACTGCAGCTGATGACGATAATGACGAGGATGATTTTTGAGATGTCATACTTTTGAGACTGATGATTTTGTCTTTTGTTTACTTGGAAATGCTCCGACATTCCAAGATAGTTTCAGTACTCTTATTTGGATATGATTTGTGACTTTTGATGGACATGTTATATTATTCAGTTTAGCATATTATTCAGTTCAAATTTTATTATAGTATTATATTTACTTATGCTTCCATTTAAACTGCCTGTGACAATTATTATCTACTTATCTTACTTTTGTCTGTGATATTTATACCATGCCTGTGTTGAATGTATTTATTCATACTTTTTTTTCTGTGTTTCTTTACTGATTATAACTTACGCATATATTGCGGGAGAGCTTTCTCTTTGCAATTATTTTGCTAAGTGACAACGGAGAAGAAATAAGATCTAACATCTTCATGAATACAGGTTATGAACAATTTTTCATTTTATATCTCGGTACAATTTTGAATTGATAAAGATCAAAGATGTTATATCGGTCAAGGTTCGTCAATTATCAAAATGGGGGAGATTGTTGGCCCATTGGTCATGGTCAAACCTGATTTTAATATTTGATCAAACTCTGTCTCGATATACGAAACAATTCAGATATTTACTAAAGACATTTTGGAACTGATCAAGATTGGATATCTACTCAGTTCAAGACCGAAGCTTTGTTTGCCACTCAAGACTGTATTTCCTTACGCAATGTAATTTTTTTTTTTTATTGAGTCTAGGAATACATTGTACACCAAGTCGTACTAGCAAATAGCCTATCCGAAATCATTTTTCAAAACTGACCTATCGTTTTTAAAATGACCTATATTTTTGAAAAATATCTACTTTTACAAAAAGCTTCTGAAGGATTTTCAAAAAGCCAAAACAATTTTTTACAAAATAAACCTGACCAAACCCTGACAGAACTCGGCCAGAGTTCGGCCAAGGTAAACGTTATGTGAACATTGGATTTTGAACTTGGTCTCCCTTCAGTTGCGGATTGTTACAAAGAGTTCTGTCTGAATTCTGCCCAAATTCTGTCAGAGTTTTGTCTTTAGAAAAACTATAAATAGAGAGGAATTCTGATCATTTGAACACACTCATTCACTTTCATCTTTTCTCTTCTAAAGCTTACGTTTCATCCAAAAAGTTTTCTAAAAGCTTCCATTTTCAAATTCCAAGCCAGTTACAATTCTCTAGTTAATTTGCCGGTACGGTACGGTCTAGAAGATTTCAGAGAAATTGTAATCAGAGGCTTGATTGAAGAAAGACTCTTCAAAACTAAAGTTGGTCGAGTTCTTCGTATCAAAGCTCGCGTCTGTAGAAGTTGCATGGACTTCGTATGAAAACTTGCAAGATTTTCCAATAGTAGATTCAACTGGAAGCTAGAGTTCTTCCGACTAGACTAGCCCTCACAAGAGAGAAAACAGTATAAATTTCTGTGTTTCTGTTTGCCTTCTGATCACTCTTTTCTTTACAGTTATTACTTTATGATTATTATTATTTCTGTGATCTAACTGCTAACAAGTTTTAATTAGCAATATTTCGCTGCCAACTCTATTCACCCCCTAGAGTATTCTGCTTTACGACTTTGTTCCTACATGGTCTTGGGCCTCTATGTCCTGCGGGCTCTTTTCGGGTTGGCTTGCTTCTGTGCTAGGCTGGTGTTCCATTCGGAGAGCATTTCCTCGAATGCTTGTTGATCAAAGCGAACAACAAGCATCTGCTGCGTAGAGCCGAGCTTGGACGTGTCGAATTACGTCACCAATTTCTCATGGAGAAAGTTCTCCCCAGCAGAGTCATCATCGTGTTTGTCATTAATTATCAAAAACAAGAACTACAGAGGAACTGGATTTGATTGCAAACTCGTATGTACAAAAGAGAGACTAGAAAGAAATCCTAGAAAATAATCTAAGTATAATTGTTTAGTTTAGATTCTGGGGGGTGACGACGGTGGCTCAGGAGAAGTATAGAAACTCTGCCTTACTCCTTGGATTATTGGACGCAGTCTTTGCTCTAGTGAGAAAATGTTCTTGATTTTTCCAGTCCCTTTGCATGGGTGTGGTACCCTACTATTTATAGAGGTTTCTGGATGAGGCATATTTTGGGCCGTATAGGTGGTCAAGTAGCCACGTGGCCGTAACAGTGCACCAAGACCCGGTCTTTAGCTGCCAGCTAGGTGTATGTCGAGATTTGTGTTGCAACATATCTGGGTGGTTCGAGACTTTGTCAATTAGCCATGTGTCCTACCACAAAGTAGAATTAATCTGTTGAGGGAGTTTGGAGAATTTTGGACCGTATAGGGCTCATGCGGCTCGAAAATAGGTCGCAATCTCCCTTGGCCGCAGGACATCCCTGTCTCATTGGCCGCATAGTTGTCACAGGAATCTTCCTCTGCGGCCTGAATCAAATTGGCCGCATAATGCCTATGCGGTCAATTTTTTTCATGCTTCTACACTTATGTCTTCGTTATCATCATCGACTGAGTGTTGATTGAGTTCGTCAAACGTAACATTCATAGATTCTTCGATGATCATGGTTTTCTTGTTGAAGACTCTGTACCCTTTGCTCTTTGCCGCATAACCTAAAAATATACCTTCATCGACCTTTCGTCAAATTTACTCAGATTGTCTTTAGTGTTAAGAATAAAGTATTTACAACCAAATATTTTGAAATAAGAGACAGTAGGTGTTCTATCAAACCATAGCTCATAGGGAGTCTTCTTCGATATAGGTCGAATTAGAACCCTATTAAGAACATAGCAAGCTGTATTGACAGCTTCAGCCCAAAAGTATTTTGGTAGACTAAACTGGTTTAACATTACTCTAGCCATTTCGGATAGAGTCCTGTTCTTACGTTCCACAACTCCATTTTGTTGTGGAGTCCTATGGCAAGAGAACTCATACAGATAATCGTGTGTGTCACAAAATTGCTTGAACTCTGTATTCTCAAATTCGCTGCCATGATCGCTTCGAATACGAGTGATCATGAAACCTTTTTTATTTTGAACTTTTTTGCAAAAGATGACGAATTCTGACAATGCATCATTCTTACGTGCAAGAAAATATACCCACGTGTATCTAGAGAAATCATCTACTATTATAAATGCATAAAACTTACCACCTAGGCTAGCAATTCTACTAGGTCCAAATAAATCAATATATAGTAATTGTAGAGGTCTGGTGGTATTTACAGCATTCTTGGACTTAAATGCGGATCATGTAACTTTGTTTTTTTCACATTCACTACATACCGTATCCTTTTTGATAGAAATGTTCTATAATCCTCGTACCAACTTCTTTGTGGATAATCTTGAGATTATGTTCATGTTTGCATGACCGAGTCTCATGTGCCATATTTGACTCTTATCACCTTTTGCCATTAAGCATCTACCTGCTTTATTAGCATCTTCTAGCAGATAAAAAATATATATATTGTTTTTCATGATACCTTCAAAGATAGTACTACCAGTTGAGCTATCAACTATTGTACACTTGTCTTTGACAAAGTTAATGCCATAACTATGGTCAGCTAAATGGCTTATACTTAGCAGATTATGTTTTAACTCGGCAACTAGACAGACATCTTTAATCACATAGTAGGGGGCCATACTAATATTGTCGATACCAATTATGTTTCCTTTCAAATTATTACCGAAGAAAATGTATCCTTCTTTCTTCTTCGACAGTGTTCGAATAATGAAGCGTCACCGGTCATGTGCCGTGAGCAACCGCTATCAAGGATCCATTTGCTTCTAGCATGTGAAGGGTGTTTCACCTACAAAAGAATTTGCAGATGAAAACTTTGGTACCCATTCTTGCAGGGTCCTGGAATGTTAGTTTTCGGTATCCATGCACAATTTTTTAAATCAACAAGCTTTCTAACTCTACATGAAGAAGAAATATGACCAATGGGGCCACAATAGTGACATCTAGCATGTTGAATGTAGTATGTTGTACATTATTGGTAGGTCTTGGTTTTCTAATATAGAAGAATGCATGCCTATTTGCCTTCTTGGGCAATGGTTTGGTTTGGTTTTGTTTGGTTTGGTCTGACAGTGTTACGTTTAACGATGTTCCGATGACTCGGTAAGTGACACTTGTTAGGAGGAAGCAGTGACTTTTTGGAGGAGTCATGTAAAGATCTCATATTAGCAATATAATTAGTACATATTAAAGACTCTTCTTCTCCTTGAGTAAGTCTTCCTCTAGCTGGGTAATGGTCTTGTCCTTTTCTTCGGATAGTCTTTTGGCCTCGTGTAATAACAGCTTAACAGAAGAAAGCTCACCTACCTCACTAAAATTATTACTACTTCTAACCTCAGCTAGTAGGTCGGTAAGTCTTCCTATTTCACCTTTGTACTCCTTGAGTACCTTCTTAGAGGTCCGGTATTTACTACACAGTCTTCTGTAATCCCCTAAGAGGTCAGTAAAGGCTTTACCTAGTTGCTCAAAGGTAAAATCATCATAAGTATCAAATAGGGGGTTAATGGTTACCTGATCGTAAGCCATCAACCATACATTTACAGCGTCATCTGATTGTTCATCGTCCGAGTCGCTAGCTTCACTTCATGCCATATGCTTGTATTGGAATACCTTCTGGATGTAGATTTCTTCAGGTAGCCTTTGTCATATTTGTTGCTTTTCCTGGTCGACGATGATGCTGTTGGACATTCTTTCTTCATGTGTCCTTTCTTCTTACAGCCATAGCAGATAGAATCTTCTTCGTTGTTGTTGATGTTGCTGTTGTAGTCATTTGTTCTTCTGTTGAATCTCATGAACTTCTTAAACTTTCTTACCATAAGAGCTTGATCTTCAGAGTCAGAGTCACTGTCGTCAGAATTATCTTCAACAGTTCTTCTATGTTGAGCCTTGAAAGCGATCGACTTCTCGGACTTCTCCTTTGGCAGTATCTTCAAAGTCTTAAAGTTCCAGCTCGTGAGTGAGTAGCTTACCCATGAGTGTTTCGAGAGACATTGTTGAAAGGTCGTTCCCTTCAATAATTGTTGTAGCCTTTAGAATCCAGTTCTTCGTAAGAGCTCGTAGCAGTTTGCGAATCTTCTCATGGTTACTATACTCTTTGCCTAATGATGACAAAGGATTTATAATATCCATGAATCTCGTAAACATCTGAGTGACAGATTCGTTTGGCTTTATTTTGAACGCCTCATGCTCCTGAGTAAGTCTGCTGATCTTGGACTCCTTGACTTGTGTTGTTCCTTCGTAGGTTACTTCGAGAAGTTTCCATACTTTATTTGATGTTGTGCAAGTAGACACCCTGTTAAATTCAGTCATGTCTAACGCACAAAATAAAGCATTAATAGCATGTGCAACAAGACTGGCCTTTTTTTTCGTCCTCACTATACTTATCATGGGGTTTTTCAACCAATACATCTTCAATAAGAATACAAAGAGGCTTTTTATAGCCATCAACAACAATAGACCATAAGTTAAAATCTAGAGATTTCAAGAAGAAACTCATTCGTGTTTTCCAATAAGTGTAATTTGTACCGTCAAACAGTGGAGGACTGCTTGTGGCTTGGCCTTCACATGTGAACTTCACAGTTGCCATGTGTTATACTGTGATCTATGTAACAGTTAAGAATAAAAAATATAACTGCAATGTTACCTTACTTTACATGTATAACCCATTCTGATACCAATTGTAGGAACAAATTATAAAGCGCAACACTCTGGAGGGGGTGAATAGAGTAGGCAGCGAAAAAATAGCTAATTGAAAAGTTACCAGAAAGATCACAGAGATATATCACAAGTAAACAAATGTAAAGATAGAGATCAGAAGGCAAACACAAAGACGGTGATGTATACTGGTTTTTCTCTTGTGAGGACTAGTCCAGTCGGAAGAACTCTAGCTTCCAGTTGAATCCACTATTGGAAAATATCACAAGTTTTCATACGAAGTCCTTGCAACTTCTACAAACACGAGCTTTGATCCGACGTACTCGACCAACTTCAGTTATGAAATATCTATTTTCAATCAAGCCTATAATTACAATCACTCTGAACTTTTAGATAATACCGTACTGGCATATCGACTAGAGCATTGTAACTGGCTTGGGATTTGAAAATAAAAGCTTTAGAATACTTTGGAAGAACGTAGTAAGCTTTAGAGAGATGAGATAAAAGTGAATGAGTGAGTTGAAATGATCGAAATCCTTCTCTATTTATAGTTTTTCCAAAGGCAGAACTCTGTCAAAATTTGGACAAAATTCGGACAGAACTCTATGAGAAAATCTCAGCAAGATCCGTAACTACAGGAGGATCAAGTTCAAAATACAACATCCACTAACCGAACTCTGGCCGAGTTCTGTCAGGGTTTTTGTAAACTTTTAAAATTGTTTTAAGCAGTTAAGAGCTTTTTGTAAATAGGGGGCTATTTTTCAAAACATAGGATATTTTGAAAACATTTTTAGGATAGCCTATTTGCTAGTACGACTTGATGTACAATGTATTCCTAGACTCAATAAAAGTGAAAATTACATTGCATACAACTCATACGACAAACACAGCTTCGGTCTTGAACAGATAGGCAACAGTTCTTTGGCAGTTGTCCAAGAGTCCAAATTAACTTGAGTAGCCCTTATATCGAGACAGAGTTTGATCAATTATTAAAATCAGGTTTGACCATGACCAATGGGCCAACAGAATCACTAAAATCAAAGAGTGTAACCTCAAAATAGGTAATAACTTTCTAAATCTCAAGTTATGACCCATAACTTAATATTCTAAATCTAAATTCGTGCTCAGTCCAATCATAATCCCCGAAATTTGTGATTTAATAAAATCGTCAATATTATCCCTTTCCATAATCGACTCTTCATTTAATTTATTGTTTCCCTTCAAAATTTATATTCCATAAAATTTTAAAATACTTCAAAATATTAAAACTCATTAAAAATTGGAATTCAATAAATTTCCAATCAATTTAGTCGAAAGCAGAGATCAACTCATTTTAACAAGAATGTAAAAAATTTCCACCTTCAACAATTGATTAACCGTGAAAACTAATATCATCAAAATTATCACATGAAAGTTTTCTTTAACTTCGTCGATTAATTCACATATAACCCAATCTTGTATATGTCTCATATTCGTAAGTCATCATATCCAACTATACCACTAATATCCTTTATGGGGTTTTCTAATCTAGTCCAGTTCTAACTGAAGGGTGTCATGAATCGATTTCCATCTTCGTGCAAGGAAAAAAATTAAGAAACAAGATTGCTCGAATCACGGAAGAGTTTTTAGGGGTTAATCTTTTGGAAAAAATAATTAAATAAGGTTAGATTCAAAAAATTGTGATATGGTTGGGTAATGAATGAGGCTTGCTAGTTAACGCACGAAATAGAGAATATTAAGGATTAAGTAGATCAAGATAAAATAATTTAGAGACTTATGAGATATGGTTTCTAGAGGGAAGATGGTCTTCGAGGTTGATATACGATACATGAAATGATTCTAATCATTCTCAAGTTTCAACTGATTAGAATGTCATGATAATAGATCTAGGGTCGAGGGAAATGACGAGTAACTGAAGACGATGATGTAGTCACATGGCTTGGTCGATGGCTAACTACACTTATGTATATAAAACTATCATGGCCATAAGTGGTATGACAACTAAGGAGGATACTCTGTGTCTATCTTCCCTCAAGCATGAGCGTTTGTCTTTTCGAAATACGTGAAGACGAAAAAAACAATAAAGATTTCAAGGAAGCTGTGATCAAATACAAATACGGGGTTCGAGACATGCATGGGCCACCACAAAAATATGTAACATCGCAGTCCCAAAATACGTAAGACTAAGTACATAAACATACCAACCATATAATAAATATACATAAGCTATAAATATAGTATAATCACGGCTAACTAATTTCATCCATAAAATAAAAAAATAAAGATAGTATAGAATCAAATATAAAATGTCAATATACAAGTTGCTGGATGGAGATAAATCCACTACCAAGCATTTAACTAGAAGAAAGGTATTAGCAAAATAAAGAATACAAGCAACAAGCGTGATCCAAGAGCATGTCATCTTCGATAGGAAGGAGAAGATCACAATCTTGGCTAGAACTCCTGTGGAAAGTTAAGAAAATACACATACCTGGAGAGATCACCGAGTCCTCAGAGGGACATAGCAAGATACATAATGTAACACCCAGTTTTCCAGATGAGGGTAATTTTGAAATTTTGTAATTATAATTATTATTTATTGATATTTATTTCATAATATAATTTTTGGTGATTTTTAATCATTTTTAAACTATTTAAACCATGACTTGTAATTTTGGTATTTTGCTAGTGTAATACTAGAGACAGCTTGACCTAGAGCCTAGCCATGTGATTAGGGTGTTTCATTTATCATTTCCAGTTTGAGGATATTTTTTTCATTTTAAATTTAATTGAATTTAATATATATTATTTGGAATTTAATATATTATTAAGAATGGTGCAATTTTAATATTATTTAATTTATTGCCTTGTAGTGTGTTTAGCCCTAGACTAGATTTGACCTAACCTAGATTAGTCATAGCTAGTCTTAGCTAACCATGGTTAGTGTTAGTTAGAATTTGTTAGCCTTGGTTAAGTCATGACTAGATGGAACAACTAGGTCACAACTTGACTAGTGTGAAACCTAGGCTTGTGAACCATTGAATTAGTTAGATTGATTTATAGCCATTGATTTATTCCCCAAAACCCTAATCCTAGCATTTATGGCCAGCCACCTAGGGATCCACACCCCTATTTAATGTCTCCTCAAACTTAGGGCTAGCCTCCTTAGAAAAAATAGCAAGTTGAAAATAGAGGTAAACCCTTTCTTCCCCAATCCATAACTCCTCCATTTCAACTCATTTTTCTTCCTAATTTCTTGCAATAGATTCTAATATCTGTGTTTTTTATGGCTATGGTGAGAAATTTCAGGGAAGGGGCAATTTGGAAGAGTTTGGGTAGCTTGAGGAACAATTCACTTTGGGGCTTTTTGAGCTATTTCAAACCCCTAGGTAAATTCTAATCCCCTCCATAAAATAGTATTTTAATTGTATGATTAGGAAGCCCTAGGTCTACCCTCACTGTTGGTATAGGTCTTGTTAATTTTCATGTCCAATACGTGTCCGTATCGGACACGTATCAGTAGATACGCATAGGTGTTCGATGAAATGCCACAGTGGGCATTTCATCCTTGTTTTTGGATTAGGTTTGAATAGGAAATTAGGGTTTAGTCTCGTTTATAGTTTTCCAGTTGACTGAGGTGTGGATTGCATCGTGTCGTGTCGGATTGGACACGTGAACACACGCGTTCCGTACGCGGTAGCAGTCCCCTGCTACTCGGGGGCTATAACTCCCTGGACACGCCACTTGGACACGAGATTTTTGACACACAAGTTGGGGCGGATACTGACACAAGGCCCACAAAATTTTGTGGGACCTTATCGAGTGGTTAGGGCGAAAATTGGCCCGCACTGGTCGCACGAGTGTACAGAACCGCATAGAATTTGTCACTGACACACTGTTGGACACGGTCGGACACATATCGAGGATACCTCGCAGGGTGTCGTGTGTGTAGCCTGACACGTGGGCTACACGTGGGCATGACCACGAGACCCCACGTGTCGTGAGTCGTGTTCTACGGACACGTGCACGTGTGCACGACACTGTACAACACTAGGTGCACCCCAGGTGTTTGCATCGTGTTAGACACGCCTTTGTCGTATTTCCTGGACACGTGAGGACACACAAGACACGTGAGGACACACAAGACACGTGTACACATGCTATATTAATTACCAATCATTATTTGTGATTATTATGTTTAATTTTGGGTTCGATTCATCGAATCCCCAATGTGGACTGATACGCTTGACTGCACTGTTATTTTCCTGAGTTTAATCTGAAATTTACTGATTTTATTAATGTCAGGTAGTTAATTGGTTCACCTACATGTGTGCTAAATAATGAACATGTTAGATTGAAATTTTAATGGTTTATTGATTTCAAATTCTTGAATTTCCCTAAGGCTTGATACTCGACTGATACATGACTAATACCACATTACTTTTCCTATTTCCTAAACTGTTAATCCTGTTTAATCCATTTAAATTGTTGTTTTAGGTATCACCAATGATCCCACATGTTTGATTGTTCATGATCAATTTAATTTACTTAATAGAATAGGTTTTGGATCCATAAATGGGATTTTGGCATTGTGTTGGCTTTCGAATAGGTTTGGCTGATGCTTAAATTGATGGATTGTTCAATTCTCAAACTGAGAATTAGTTTTCCTTCCCTTCCTTAAACTGAAATCGAATGAGCTTTTGAATGTGAATTCCCATGCATTGTATTGCTTTGTTTCATTGATTAAATGGTAAATTGAGTTTCATGTAAACTGTCAAACTGAGAATTAACTCATTTCCTTTAACCTGAGATTGAGTTATATGTACACTGTTCACTGTTTCATTTCCTGTTTATACACACATTTCCAATTAACATTGTTCACTGATTTCCCTTCCTATTACCTGTGATTGATTTTCTAGATACTTTGCTACATTGTCAAGTTAGCTCACTGATTTTCAGGATAATATACACTTCACTGATATTTTGTACACAGGGTTACCTACACACATTGCCTAACATGGTTCACTGATTTCCAGTTTTTCCCATTCGCTAGTTTCCCTAGGTTTCCCTCACTGTTTTTCCAGATTTCACTAGAGTAGTTCCCTGTTTTCCTATTCCAGGATATCACTCATAACACACATTGACACCCATATTTGCCTAACACTTCTATTGACACTTGAACACAATATACACTAACTGTTTTCCCATTACCCTCACACACACATGTTTATCTCACACCCTCATGTGACACTCATACCTACACCCTCTCTTGTCACTCACACACACTTGAACACATGCTCTCTTGTATTCTCACCTACACAAATGTTACTTTACTGTTTTTCCTCTTGTGCACTCTCACTAGCACACACACACATGCTCTCATGTCTTCACAAACACACACACATGTACACCATCACATTCCCTTCTCCTTATTCTCTATGTATATATATATGTGTGTGTGATGTACATATAGGTAGCCTATATGTTAATGAGTGTACTATATTATATTAAATACATTTAAGGATATGTGTATATGTGATGTGGTTTGGTTTTAGGCATGATATTGCCTAATAGCCTAGACTAGGACTCTTAGCCTATGGGTGTGTCTGTTTGCCTAGTATAGAGTTAGTTAGACTTGTTTAGTCTTGATTAGACCTAGAATAGACTAGTATAGACTTCTTTGACCTAGTTGACCTAGTTTGACTTCTAGGGTTGACCAGAGTTGACCAAGAGTTGACTTTGGTCTAGGCTCAAAGTGACTTGTACTGTTCTTTTCATGTGTAAAACCCCTAAATTTCTACTATATTTTCATTATTAAATTTGGTACTGATTTAAAAATTTTGTATTGTACGTCACATAGTCGTATGTACGTCGCGCACGAAATTTTATTTTTCGTAGTTGCTCGTCGGGTACGAATATGTGCGAGCGTACATATTTTATAAAAACATTTTTTAATTTTATTATACACTTTCCAAATATTATATAATTATTATTCTTGCTAAAAAGACCTTTTGTTTTTAGCAGTTATTAATCATAAATAATATTTTATTGTATACTAGGAAAAGCAAAATTATGTATGCATTAATGGTGCATACATATATTTCGTAATTATTTATTAGTCTATTTTAAATAAAAATGTAATTTTCAAGATTTATTAATATTAATATTTTATCATTCAAAAAGATATTTAAAAATATTTATTATTTTCGAAATTATTATTATTGGTATTTTGAAAAATATATTTGGAAGTTATTGTGGCCATTTAAATCTTGATTTGATTTTTGGATTTATTTAAATAGTTAAATATTTGAAAATTGATTTATCACATTTGATTTTGAGCTAAAAATTTAATTAGATTTAATTTGGAATTGTATTTAGATATTGGATTTAAATTGATTTAAATTAAATTACGAATTATCTATTTTTGGGTTTAAACTATTCCTAGTTCTTATCTAATTGGGAATTCCCACATCCTATAAATAGGCAGGTACTCATCCATGTATTTCTATTCTCAAAATTCTCCACAAAATCAACCGTGAGTGCATCGTGTCCTTGTTCATCTTTTTCTTCCACTATTTTTTATTACAAATAAATATTCCTCGTCGTGTCGGACACACCCCGACATCATCAAAATCCTAACCCTAGATTTGACCAGAACACGGACCTACCCCTACTTCGATCACCATCACCACGACGTCGCAACCAGCACAGCCATTGACACACCCCCGGCCAGTAAACCCAAACCACCGTATCTACTGCCACGGCCATATCGGCCGCAGCCGCCACCCAACATCATCAGCGCCACCACCACCATAACACCCCGACTTTCCGATCAAGCCCAGCCAAACTCCAGCCACCACTGTACCTATCCACACCACCACCGCAACCACCACTATCACCATCATCGCCGCAACCGACCTTATCCCGAGAGGCCCCCGCCGAAACCCTTCGCCACCGACGTAACCACCGCCAACCACTGCCATCACCGTCCCCAAAACCACCACCACAAAAGCAAAGAAAACACAGCCACCACCATCATAAAATAAACCCTAAACCATAGACTCACCTCCGACGAAGTCGAGCCCGGCCGCCGTTTCTTCGTCTCCGCCTCGCGCAGCCGCCCACGGCCGCGACGCCGAGAACACCAGCACCGCTCCTCTTCCAGCAGTCGCACCCGACCGTCGCGGCCTCCGCCTCTCCCTAACCCGCCGCCGAACCCTGCATCGCCGGAACCCCCGAACTCCGTCGACCCTCCGCCTTCCTCTCTGCCCTCTCGAAACCCTCTCCGCCCCCTCTTTCTTCCTCCGTCGTGCCTCCGGCCCACACTCCCCCGACCGACTCCAGCACTTCCCCTCGTCCGCCTGCCGTGACAGTCGTCCTTCTCCCTTCCTTCCGATCTCTCCGCCGTCGAGCTCCCGCAGCTCCGCCACCCTCTTGTCGACTAGCCCTCAGTCTTCGTCCCCTTCTTCCTCTTCCCGCCTCTCCTTCTCTCGCTCACCTCTCTTTTACATTTTTTTTCTTATTTGACCCTCTCTGTCTCGTGCCAAGAAATAAGGGACTCAGCTGCATAGATTTTCGGTTTTAGTATATTATTATATTTATTTTTTGATTCCTTTCTCTCACTCCACTCCTGTCTCTCTTTCTAACATACGAGAAAGAGACTGCAGCCCCTTGATATTTTTGATAGTTGTATTATTATTATTATTATTATTATATTTTTTATTAATTTATTTGTTAATTGTTTCCTTTTTTTATTTTTTTAACTATTATTATTATTATTACTATTATTAATGTTATTATTATTTTTATTATTTATTCTTATATGTACAAAATATGTTGCATGTTTATAATTTCTATATTACGATTATCATCATGAATATTTTTGCAGCTGACTAAGATTATGATTAATATTAGTTATTATGAATTTTATGAATTTTAGTATATATATTCATACAATTTACTATTAGTATTTTTGATATTCTATATATATTATCATTGTATCATTTTGTAAAAATTAATTTATAACTCTTTAGTAAAAATGGTACTTTGACAAAATAGGATTAAAAATACTATTGAACTTTATAGTTATTCTCAAAATATGATATTTGACTTAGAGGCTAAAAGTATCATTATGTTTTTGTGTGGTACCTTAAGATAAGCTTTTGACCTAAAATATCTTATTTTATACTATTTTTCATGGTAAAAAAATAATGGTTATAATATTTTCTACCGAAGTAATTTATAGTTTTGGTATAAAAACAATTCTTTGGGACTTCAAGTATTTATCTAACCATTTACTAGTAAATATAGTTTTCAAAGATTTTTTATTATATATATATATATATATATATATTATCTATCATATTTCCTTGGATTACCATCCTGCCTGTGACCCATTCCAGTATTCATATTTTCTCACCCATTTTGTACATCCTATCAAGCCAAACTAATTTGACCGTTCTGGACCCAATGGAACTGTCCTTGCCACCATCAGAGGTCCGCTTGTGTAGTTGTTACACCAAATCGCAGTTTATGCCAACATGATTATCGCATCACACCAGACGTACTACCAGGCAAGACACCTTGCCATTTGCTGTTTATTTATCTTAGCTCATATTTCATGCATTATTTATTTTCTTTATGCAAAATAAACTGTGATACATGGCATAACCTGTTAGAACTTACTGTTCATTTATATTTCCTGCTATTTATTATTTTTCTTACACATTAAACCTAGATTTAAGGGACCACCTTGTGTGTTGCATTCATTGGTCTTGACACGTTGTACCACGAAGTTGTGTGTCGCATGTAGAATACGAACATGCGTGATTGGCTGGCCACCAGTACGTACAAGCCGTGCGATAGAAATAACCGCTAATAGAGATTGCATGCTAGTTTGACTTGGCGGTTATAGAGGTTAATGTTGTGGATACAATATAGTAGGCATTGGACGGGGAGGACAATTCTTTAGCGTACGGGCTTCGATGCACTTTCCCTTTTGTAACCTGTGAGCTCCGTCGGAGACGCGGGTCAGCTTATCCATGATTACTGACGGCCACTGGCGATTCTGCGGAACGTCATGCTCTTATTGATTGGCCCTCTAGTGCCCCAAGGGGGGACTATGCCGATCCTATTTTGCGTGGATGAGATTAATTATGGTTCTACTATATTTTACAGCTTATGTATTCATACGAGACTTCCATATATTGGAGTGTACTTCGTATAAATACAGCTGGCATGTCTACGTTCCTAGTCCTACATATTTTGGGACTGGGGTGTTACATGTTTTTGTGGTGGCCCATACAGGTCTAGATAAATTGTTTTGTTACTTTACCGTACCAAGCAAGCCTGCGAATAGGATTAGAAGTCTAGGATCTCATCCACATACTTGACCTTTTTTCTCGATTCCATATTCGACCGACTCATCGATTGCATCTTGCTTGATTCCTTCTATCCTTATTCTTATCTTCCCTTCGTGCTTGATTAGAGATTGACCCTACTAGTTAGATGTCCCGAACACCCTTAGCTTAATTCTTTAAGTTGGGTGGAATACCCCACACACCCTTGACCGTTAAGAGAATACAAATGGTATTATCTAGACCATAGAGACTAGAGGAATTTAACCCATTTGGTCAACCAAGCCTTGGTCAATAAAACCGTAGAATGATGGTATAGGAATAAACAAGACTTAGATCCTTATGACTCTTAGACCATTCATATTTGTTTTTATTCATCTATTATCGTGCCTATATTTTGCTATCTAGACTAATGATGCTAATGTAGCCTAGTTTTTGCAAGCTTAGCCTTTTACCAAGCTTGTTCTGACATATATGTTAATGGAGGTACCCCACTAACATATTGTCAATCAGAACCGGTGCATAATGGTCTGATCAACCAAGTGCACTTTGGTTCGCTTTTATCTATTATTCTACGTGGATGGAACATAATTAAACTTGTCCTCTAGAGTCCCATCCGTGACTGCCTTGGCAACTCCTTTTGAATTATTCGGTCGCCTTTGAACCACGTATTCGTATTCGATAACGCCTCCTTCGAACTCTATATCGCGTTCGCCTTCACCTATTTTAGAAGGATGAAAGCATTGTACTAAAACTTCCTCTAACTGTCCTATCACCATGACCATTACCACCCAATGTAACTATATCTTTGTCTTGAACTACTCGACCTTTCCCTCGACCCTAAATTTACAATTATGACTTCTAATCACGTGAAATTAAGAGTGATTACAATCGTCTCTTAATCATATCCTCAACCTAGACTACGACCATATAAACTTCTTTAAGGAACCCTTTTATCTACCCCCTTATGTCTTCTCATCCCCCTCCAAATTCTTAATTTCGAGGACGAAATTCTTTTAAGTTGGGTAGGATGTAAAACCCCTAAATTTCTACTATATTTTTATTATTAAATTTGGTACTGATTTAAAATTTTTGTATTGTACGTCGCATAGCCGTATTGTACGTCGCACACGAAATTTTATTTTTCGTAGTTGCTCGTCGAGTACGAATATGTGCGAGCGTACATATTTTATAAAAACATTTTTTTTATTTTATTATATACTTTCCAAATATTATATAATTATTATTCTTGCTATAAAAGACCTTTTGTTTTTAGCAGTTATTAATCATAAATATTATTTTATTGTATACTAGGAAAAGCAAAATCATGTATGCATTATTCGTGCATACATATATTTCGTAATTATTTATTAGTCTATTTTAAATAAAAATGTAATTTTCGAGATTTATTAATATTAATATTTTATTATTCAAAAAGATATTTAAAAATATTATTATTTTTGAAATTATTATTATTGATATTTTGAAAAATATATTTGGAAGTTATTGTGGCCATTTAAATCTTGATTTGATTTTTGGATTTATTTAAATAGTTAAATATTTGAAAATTGATTTATCCTATTTGATTTTGAGCTAAAAATTTAATTAGATTTAATTTGGAATTGTATTTAGATATTGGATTTAAATTGATTTAAATTAAATTACGAATTATCTATTTTTGGGTTTAAACTATTCCTAGTTCTTATCTAATTGGGAATTCTCACATCCTATAAATAGGCAGGTACTCATTCATGTATTTCTATTCTCAAAATTCTCCACAAAATCAACCATGAGTGCATCGTGTCCTTGTCCATCTTTTTCTTCCACTATTTTTTATTACAAATACATATTCCTCGTCGTGTCGGACATACCCCGACATCATCAAAACCCTAACCCTAGATTTGACCCGAACACGGACCTACCCCTACTTCGATTACCATCACCACGACGTCGCAACCACCACAGCCATGGACACACCCCCGGCCAGTAAACCCAAACCACTGTATCCACTGCCACGGCCATACCGGCCGCAGCCGCCACCCAACATCATCAGCGCCACCATCACCATAACACCCCGACTTCCCGATCAAGCCCAGCCAAACTCCGACCACCACCTTACCTATCCACACCACCACCGCAACCACCACTATCACCATCATCGCCGCAATCGCCCTTACCCCGAGTGGCCCCCGCCGAAACCCTTCGCCACCGGCGTAACCACCGCCAACCACTGCCATCACCGTCCCCAAAACTACCACCACCAAAGCAAAGAAAACACAGCCACCACCATCATAAAATAAACCCTAAACCATAGACTCACCTCCGACGAAGTCGAGCCCGGCCGCCGTGTCTCCGTCTCGGCCTCGAGCAGCCGCCCACGGACGCGACGCCGAGAACCCTAGCACCGCTCCTCTTCCAGCAGCCGCACCCGACCGCCGCGGCCTTCGCCTCTCTCCCTGACCCGTCGCCTAACCCTACCGTGCCGGAACCCCCGAACTCCGTCGACCCTCCGCCTTCCTCTTTGCCCTCTCGAAACCCTCTTCGCCCCATTTTTCTTCCTCCGCCGTGCCTCCGGCCCACACTCCCCCGACCGACCCCAGCACTTTTCCCTCTTCCGCCTGCCGTGACAGCCGCCCTTCTCCTTTCCTCCCGATCTCTCCGCCGCCGAGCTCCCGCAGCTCCGCCACCCTCTCGCCGACTATCCCTCAGCCTCCGCCCCCTTCTTCTTCTTCCCGCCTCTCCTTCTCTCTCTCTCACCTCTCTTTTACATTTTTTTTCTTATTTGACCCTCTCTGTCTCGTGCCAAGAGATAAGGGACTCAGCTGCATAGATTTTCGGTTTTAGTATATTATTATATTTATTTTTTGATTCCTTTCTCTCACTCCACTCATGTCTCTCTTTCTAACATACGAGAAAGAGACTGCAGCCCCTTGATATTTTTGATAGTTGTATTATTATTATTATTATTTTTATTATTATATTTTTTATTGTTTTATTTGTTAATTGTTTCCTCTTTTCATTTTTTGTAACAATTATTATTATTATTATTACTATTATTACTGTTTTTATTATTCTTATTATTTGTTCTTTATATGTACAAAATATGTTGCATGGTTATAATTTCTATATTACTATTATCATCATGAATATTTTAGCAGCTGACTAAGATTATGACTAATATTAGTTATTATGAATTTTATGAATTTTAGTATATATATATTCACACAATTTACTATTAGTATTTTTGATATTCTATATATATTATCATTGTATCATTTTGTAAAAATTAATTTATAACTCTTTAGTAAAAATGGTACTTTGACAAAATAGGATTAAAAATACTATTGAACTTTATAGTTATTCTCAAAATATGATATTTGACTTAGAGGCTAAAAGTATCATTATGTTTTTGTGTGGTACCTTAAGATAAGCTTTTGACCTAAAATATCTTATTTTATACTATTTTTCATGGTAAAAAAATAATGGTTATAATATTTTCTACCGAAGTAATTTATAGTTTTGGTATAAAAACAATTCTTTGGGACTTCAAGTATTTATCTAACCTTTTACTAGTAAATATAGTTTTCAAAGATTTTTTATTATATATATATATATATATATATATATATTTTATTTATATATATATATATATATTATCTATCATATTTCCTTGGATTACCATCCTGCCTGTGACCCATTCCAGTATTCATATTTTCTCACCCATTTCGTACATCATATCAAGCCAAACTAATTTGACCGTTCTGGACCCAATGGAACTGTCCGTGCCACCATCAGATGTCCGCTTATGTAGTTGTTACACCAAATCGTAGTTTATGCCACCATGATTATCGCAGCACACCAGGCGTACTACCAGGCAAGACACCTTGCCATTTGATGTTTATTTATCTTAGCTCATATTTCATGCATTATTTATTTTCTTTATGCAAAATAAACTGTGATACATGGCAAAACCTGTTAGAACTTACTGTTCATTTATATTTTCTGCTATGTATTATTTTTTTTACACATTAAACCTAGATTTAAGGGACCACATTGTGTGTTGCATTTATTGGCCTTGACATGTTGTACCACGAAGTTGTGTGTTGCATGTAGAACACAGACGTGTGTGATTGGCTGGCCACCAGTACGTACAAGCCGTGCGATAGGAATAACCGCTAATAGAGATTGCATGCTAGTTTGACTTGGCGGTTATAGAGGTTAATGTTGTGGATACAACATAGTAGGCATTGGGCGGGCAGGACAATTCCTTAGCGTATGGGCTTTGATGCACTTTCCCTTTTGTATCCCATGAGCTCCGTCGGAGACGCGGGTCAGCTTACCCATGATTACTAACGGCCATTGGCGATTCTGCGGAACGTCATGCTCTTATTGATTGGGCCTCTAGTGCCCCAAGGGGGACTATGCCGATCCTATTTAGTCTGGGCCCATGCGTAGGAAGGATTGTTCTTAACTACATTTCACTTAGAATGGTTAGGTACCTTTATCCGTTAGGTACGAGTACTTTTGGTTTGAGTACTTGTATCTGACCGTAGATTCGAACAATAACTTGTCGCGGATTAGTTCGTCACATCTTGTCCTTGTTTGGTTGTTGGTGTGACTTACTACTTTGATGAGAAGGTATTGAACCTTGTTGGGGTCCGTATACCATATTGGATTCATAGCATGGAAAGATACGTCACCGTTAATTAGTTTACCATCTCCTGTCCTTGTTTGGTTGGGGGGATGGTACGCTCGTTTCGTAGGTACGTATTGGACCATGTTATAATTCGATTTACTTATTTATTTGAGCAATATTTATTCAGTTTATATGGCATGATATTATGTGTCTTGTTACGTCCCTCTGAGGACCTGGTTATCTCCCCAGGTGTGTGCTCTTGTGTTTCGCAGGTGTTCTAGCACTAGCTATGATCCTCGCTATTTCTTCGAGGATGATTGCACTTGGATCGTCTTCACTTCGCTCGCCAAATTCATTTCTTTACTCATGAATTTTTTCCTTTACTTGTTGGTAGTGGATTTGTCTCCGCCCAACATATTGTATCAAGACAAATCATTATCTTTATATGATGTCTTTTATTCATTTATTTTGCGTGGATGAGATTAATTATGGTTCTACTATATTTTACAGCTTATGTATTCATACGAGGTTTCCATATATTGGAGTGTACTTTTTATAAATACAGCTGGCATGTCTACGTTCCTAGTCCTACGTATTTTGGGACTGGGGTGTTACATATTTTTGTGGTGGCCCATACAGGTCTAGATAAATTGTTTTGTTACTTTACCGTACCAAGCAAGCCTGCGAATAGGATTAGAAGTCTAGAGTAAGGGCACGAGACGTGGGTACGTCCAGCCTACGTCGCAGTGTCGGCGGTAGAACGCTTTCCTAGGTCTCATGCATCTAACAATATAAGGCTAAGCAGTTTATACTCCCCGAATGGGGGTGACATAGCAGAATGTAAACTGAATAACATCTAAGGTAGAGCATAATGGAAGATAGATAAAACATGAAATCCAAAAGAGATACAGCAAATAGAAGTCTAAGTGTCTAAGATACACAACCCAGAAATACATCTCAAAGCTCAAATACAGTAATCCATAAATACAACTCAAGACAACTGAAAATAAACTATGAGCAAAACCCTAGCTATTTATACAACCTCTACTGTGTCTCCTCTAGGCTAGCAGGCAATCTCCAGGCTATCTGTAAAATTTATCAACGGGTCCACTCAGGACAGGAGTGAGCACAATACATCTCAACAGTTCATAGCAGGTTAGAAAATATAATCATGCAGTAAAGTAAGATACATGAACTGAAGGAAATACAGTATGTAAACAGGGAGAGAACTGTAATAGAAATATCTACTATAAATAGAGAACTAACAGTGGCTAGTGAGTCAGAGTACAATGTAGACATGTAAATGGCATAGAAGATTCTGATGCTACACTACAAAAAGATTCTGATGCTACACTACTTGGATAATATTCACATGTCTACTTCTACTCCCCTGTACCCCCAATCAATACACAAGGATCCAACCAGGTTATGTTATGATTCCATGCAATGGCCCACAAAGGGTGATACATGGATGCCCATAAATGGGTGATTCTAGGAATGCCCATAAATGGGAGATTCAAGGAGACTCTGTGATCATGAGAGTACATGTCACAAGTGATCAATGAACCAAGAAGCATAGTGATACACAATGTAAGTAAAACGCACAGAACATGTAATATCCGATCCTCCTGAAGGATAACATCTCAAGAAGGGATACATATAGTAATAATCCGTGTGACCAACGTGACAGTGTCAAGTAAAGTAATTTAAAGCAGAAAAATAATTCTAAACAAGATATGAAATGATCAGAGAATGTACTCGCCTGATAACCTGAATAGCTGATAGGTATAGGGGTCCAACTGAAGCCACAGATTCCTATTTAAAGCAAAACAGGTTATAAGGTGTTCAAGTTGTAATAAATGAATCTCTACAAGCAATCTATATTATCCTAGGTTCTTCTAAGTCAAATCAACTCTAGGTCAACTCCGGTCAACAATCTAGTCAAACTAGGTCAAGTGTTGACTTACAGTTGACTTCGGTCAACTGGTCAACTCTGGTGAAACAGGGTCAATTCTAGTCTAATTATTAAAGATATAAAGTGTACTTTGTTATTCGTACGTCGAAACTTACGACACGCAATTCGAGATAAGATGATTAACGGTAAAGTTAATAATCTTATTATAGTGATCCACGTGTCCATCTTGCCAATTTCAGTGATGTGAGATAACTGGAATTGACTGATCTCAGTTCCGTTGTACTAATCCCAAAATACGAATATTATAAAAATTAATTATTAATTATTTATAAAAAGGTTAAACTCAGAGAAATTATCAACAAACATTGTCGGATGATGAAATAAACATCGCCAACGTGTCCAGAATGGTCAAATTAGCTAGGATAGCCTATCCATCGGTCCAATTTGGGCACAAGGGCAAAAAGGTAATTTCGGGTCAAAACGGTATCCGTGTCGGAGCCGTTCTGCACCGAAAAACATGCAAGAAAACAAGTCTACAAAACATAACAAATTATATGTCCACGAAACCAGAATGGCGATACGAACCCAATGGTATATCCAGAATTGTATTCCGTTGATCCGATCTCAATTTGGTCCGTTGACCAGAACTTAGAATTTCGGTTTGCATGGAAATGCGTGCCGGAGTCAATATTCTCAAAACTCAGCAACTACTTGTCAACGAGTCCAGAATGACGATACGAACTCAACGGTATATTCGGAATTAGATTCCGATGAGCCGATCTCAAAATAACCCATTGACCCGGATATTGGTATCCGACTTGCACCGAAATACGTGCCGGATCCAATGTCCACTAAAACCTAGCAAATTATATGTCAACGAGTTCAGAATGACGATACGAACTCAACGGTATATCCAGAATTGGATTCCTATGAGCCGACGTCAAAAAGTTCTATTCATCCGGACTATGGGACCCACTTTGTACCGAAATACGTGCCAGTGCCCACGTCCTCCAAATCTAACAAATTATATATGAAAACATGCCAGAACGATGCCACGAGTCTACTGGTGGTGTCAAAAATAAAATCTGGAGTCCCGTTTTCAAAAATGGAATTTTACAAGTTGGAAATTACGAATTCGGACGGCCAACTTTGGCGTCAAATTCAACCAATCAAACAAGCTCACAATGAAACGAAACTAGAGGGGTAGTAAAAGGGTTATACCAGCTTCGTATAGGAATTGGTAGCATACCAAATGGAGCTGCAGTGGAGGAGGTACAAGCTGACGAAGTTGGCTCCGCAAAACTGTCCAAAATTTATACAATTTAAACGGTCAACTTGGTGGCCGGTTTTGAGGCATCGAACGATAAAATCAACTGATAAAAATTGAAAGAAGTGAAGGTGGATATACCGAGATTGTGACAGACCAAAAAAATTGCCGATCTAATGGTTGGATTTCTCGTAAATCGTGCACGAAGTTGCTGCGACGGGGCACCAAAAAGGACTTGATTTCGTGCGCGTCACGGCGGGAATTCGTACGAAATGCACAAATCGCCTATACGTCGTACGGGAGAAGAAGCGGCGGACCCAGGGGGGTCGCCTGAGTTCGTCTACCGCACGAGGGCACGGCTACGGCGGCGCGTGGCCGGCGGCGGCGCTGTACGCGCGCCCACAGGCCGCTCCGGCCGACTGCTGCTAGCAGCAGCTGCTGCGTGTGGCTGTGCTGGCCCAGCCTGGCCAGGCAGAGGTAGGCAGCGTACGGCTTGGTGCGGCGGGGCGGCGCTGTACGGCTACGGTGGTGGAGGTGTTGTTGATGGTTTAGATGATGATGGAGATGATGTGAGGAAGAATGAGGAGGAGAGTAGGCTGGTGGTGGTGGCCGACGGCCAGGTCACGGCGGAGGGAAATTAAGCTCGGTCTAGGGGGCTCGGGCTTGGCCATGCTGTGTGATGGTGGTGGTGTTAAATGAGGAGATGGTGGCTGGGTGTGTGTGTGTGGGAAATAAAGTAGTTTGTGTGTGTTAGGAAAAATAGGAAGAGAGAGAGTGAAAGAAAAAGTACTCCTCAATTTTAGGGCCGACTATGTGGCTAATAGTGTTGGGGAGTTTGTCATGAGGAGATTTGAATGGCTAGGATTAATTAGGAGGATCAAATGGCTAGGATTAATATAGCTAAAATAATAGGTCATTCCAAGGGATTTCAATCAACAGAAATTTCTAATAAATATTAAAAATAGGTAGAATGAGTATTTAGTATTTTTTTAAGGATAATGAGACTGAGGGTGATGGTGATGGAGAGTAACATGGAGCTGGGGTTGGGTTCAGTCAAGCCAGGTTGGATCAAAACCGGACATTGCGAGATAATCGAATTTAAATAGGTGTCTATGATCAACGGTAAGTAAGTAGCATGTGGGGATTCCAATAAATGGGACACAAGTATCGTGCGGGTAGTAGACTCAATGTGGGCTATGTCCATATTTGGGGCTGACATGTTTTGGTCGACAGGGTACCCATAAATCAAGTTGAAAAATGAATGTGACACCAAGGGGTGAAATAAAATCGGGTCACGTGTCAGGAAAGTGGTGTGAAGCAAATGGAGCACAAAATTGTGTGTCTGAGTGGGACACGAAGGTCATGGGTGAAGAGCGTCTCGAGTAAATCATACATGATGAGTTGGTTTCAAGAAAATGACTGGTCTGGTGCTCTCAATTCAAAAGTCACGGTAACATGCTAATAATGATCAAGGAAAAGAGTGGGAAAATTAATTAATAATCTAATGGTCTAAATCGACCCGAAGTTGTGCGAAGCAGAAAGAGTATAAGGGAACAAGTTTGGATGGGACATTATATACCATCATGAAGGTAATCATGTCCACTACAAAACTCGTGAAGAAGGTTTCCAGAGTTGAACAAACCTGACACTCCAAATATCAAAGGCACGGAAAAGTACACTTGAAGATAATAAACAGAATAATGTATTTATTGAAAACTAAATCAATCAGAAAATAAAATAAAAATAAAAATAAATCAACCCAAAATTCAGGGTGCTCACAGTTCTATAGGAGACAGACACCACTCCTCGTCCAGTAGATATTCTTCAGATACTCAGGATACAGGCGAGTACATTCTCTGATCGTTTCATACTTATCACGACTTATATTCTTGCTCTAGATTACTTTACTTGATGCTGTCACGTTATCATCACGGATTGGTACTATTTGGATCTCTTCTTAGGATGTTATCCCCCTTAGCGGGCGCATCGAATACTTAATGTCGTGTGTTTTATGTACATCATGTATCCCTTGCTCTTGCGTTATTCATGTACACTCATGTTCTCTCATGTTCTTTCATGTACGCTCATGTTCTTTCATGTGCTCTTGTGTACGTTCATGTTTCCTCATGTGTCTCATGTGTAACCAAAACATCATGTCCGTAACGTAATTTGACTGGATCCTTGTGTATTGATTGTGGGTAGGGGTGAGTATAAATGGTTATGTGATTTACCCATCATGTTCACTCTGTTACTTTTCGTGTTTTATCATGTTCAACCTAAGCTAATTACATGCCATCTCGTACTCTAAATCACTAGTCACTTACAGTTCTTACTTATCATGTATATATTTTCAGTTATCAAATATCTCTCATGTTTTCATGTACATCTTCTTACAGCATTTCATGTATCTTACTCTATTACTTGCTTTATATTTTCTACCAAGATATGAACTGTATGAGATGTACTGTTCTCGCTCCCGTCCTGATTGGACCTGTTGAAAATATTACAGATGATACCGAGGACTTCTGCCCGACCTACTATGGAGCCCAACTAGACGATACTTGTGAGCTAGACTCTCAGGAGGACCCAGCTCTAGATGATGACATTACCCCTACTGCCTAGACTAGTTTAGTTAGGCTATATTTTGTCATTTGAGATCTGGATTGTATATATTCTTTCATATTCTGTAGTTGAGACTTTGTATTCTGGATGTTGCTGAGTTGTTATCTTAGACACTAGACTCTTCTGATCATCTGTATTTCATTTTGAGTTCTATATCATATCGTACTTCTTCTTCCTTAGTTGTGATTGAGTTTACATTCTGCTATGTCACCCCCATTCGGGGAGTATAAACTGTTTAGCATTATATTGTTAGATGTTGTGACCTAGGACAGCGTTCTACCGCCGACACTGCGGCGTAGGCTGGACGTACCCACTTCTCGTGCCTTTACTCTAGGGTACGGGTCGTGACACATTTTTAGTGGTGGCCCATGCAGGTCGAGTTTATGTAGTGGTATTCGAACTAGAGTATCACTACAGCCTGCAGTAGGATTAGGATATTTTGAAGGTACTCAATCACATTAGGAAAAACTCTTATCTAATTCATACCATCTCAGTTCTTGCTGATATTGTTCTCCTTTGAATATAACTGTCCTCCTTGCTATTTCGACTCATCCTCAGCAATTATTTCTTTTGATCTGTCTTCAGGATGGTTGAGACAAGATCACATCGCCAGGGCCAGGGGTCGCCGATGAGAGGTCTGCCACCTCTCATACCCAGCAGCCAGCCCCTGGTACCGCAGCCCCAATCATGCCAGCTGGGGTAGGTATTTCAGCTACGTTCGGAGGAGCCCCTCCACCAGCAGCAGGAGGTATGCCTCCACCAGTTCGAAGACAGGACCCAGTCATCCCAGAGGTGCCTTTCCAGCAGCCATCGCCTACAGGATACGTGGACGCGGCACAGATGTTCGCCTACTTTCAGCAGTTTATGGAGGTGCAACAGGCCCGATAGGCCAGGGGCATGGAGTTGTCCCTTATGACAGTCGCAGCTCGACCAGCAGTCCAGCAGCCAAAGACACCTGGGATAGAGCAGTTCCAGAAGATGAGCCCCAGAGACTTCCTGGGGACGGAGGGGATTTTATATGCTGACGAGTGGATCGAGCATATAGAGGAGATCTTCCGCCGAGTTCGGATACCGACAAATCTCCAGATAGAGGTAGCAGCTAGCCTGATGCGAGATCTTGCTCGCACATGGTATCAGTCAGACCCCAGGGTGGGGGTAGCTGGACAGACCTGGAAGGAGTTCAAAGGCTTCTTCAAGAAGAAGTTCTTTCCAGATGCAGCGCTCCGAGCCTTGGAGTCGCAGTTTGAGAGCTTAGTTCAGGGGAGCCTGTCAGTAGAGGAGTACGCTGGGGAGTTCGGCCGCCTCGGCAGATTCGTAGAGGGCTTGAGTGAGACGACGAAGGCCCAGAGGTTCCGAAAGGGTCTGGTCAAGGAAGTCAAGTCCTTGACCAAGGGCAACATGGATACCACTTTCGAGGAGATTTTGATGGGATCTTTATTGGCTGAGGACGATCTTGAGCTGAAGCTCAAGAGGGGGCGAGACCCTGTTGGGGACAGCAGCAGGGGAGGCCAGGCCAAGAGGACTCACTTTCAGTACCAACAGCCGAGGCAGTTCCAGCCGCAGCCGTTCCAACAGAGACAACAGCAGCAGCAGAGACAGCAGCAGGCTCCTACACAGCAGCATGTTATCTTTTACCCTTTTTGTAAGAAACCAGGACACGATTGGGGTGAATGCCGGATGAGGCTAGACAAGTGCCTACTCTGCGGATCATCAGATCATCAGTTGAGAGAGTGTCCCAAGTCTGTGGGACGGACAGCTCAGAAAGCAGGAGCCAGGGCTCCAGTAGGCCAACAGCAGGCTAGAGGAGGCCAGCAAGGGCGAGCTTACGCCATGACTTTTGAGGATGCTCAGGCAGTAGGAGAGGTGCTTGCAGGTTTTTGTTCTTCTCGATTCCATTCCTACATTGCCTCGTTATATCCATCTTGAAATTCAATTCCATCTGTTCCTATCTCTCATATTTTGTTGATGAATTTAAATCTGGATATTTTGTTGTTGATTTAATCTTTTACCAAATCATATAGGCTAGGTCGCCTCAATTATGGAATCTAGAGTCTTCTGGGTCATGTTAGCTGGCATAGTGAGGACATGTAGTCAGATTTTGGACATATTTCCCGGGTATGGGAATTTAAAATTTTTGCTGCCAAGCATGCGACAATGCAAAAATTTTAAATACCATGATTCTAGAGGTATGTGCCTTAGTCGAGGACTCTGTAATTATCGTAGCCTTGCTCACTAGCACGACGAAGATTCTGAGTATCATGATTTTTGGACAGATGCATATGATTATCTGACGGTATGTTTGAGACTTTGATTGTGGGGTGTTTGACCTAGAAGGACTACTACCATCTTAATTTCGAGGACAAAATTTTCTAAGATGGGTAGGATTGTAACACCCAGTTTTCCAGATGAGGGTAATTTTAAAATTTTGTAATTGTAATTATTATTTATTGATATTTATTTCATATTATGATTTTTGGTGATTTTTAATCATTTTTAAACTATTTAAACCATGAGCCTAGCCATGTGATTAGGGTATTTTATTTATCATTTCCAGTTTGAGGGTATTTTTGTTATTTTGAATTTAATTTAATTTAATATATATTATTTGAAATTTAATATATTATTAAGAATGGTGTGATTTTAATATTGTTTAATTCATTGCCTTGTAGTGTGTTTAGCCCTAGACTAGATTTGACCTAACCTAGATTAGTCATAGCTAGTCTTAGCTAACCATAGTTAGTGTTAGTTAGAATTTGTTAGCCTTGGTTAAGTCATGACTAGATGGAAAAACTAGGTCACAACTTGACTAGGCTTGTGAACTATTGAATTAGTTATATTGATTTATAGCCATTGATTTATTCCCCAAAACCCTAACCCTAGCATTTATGGCCAGCCACCTAGGGATCCACACCCCTATTTAATGTCTCCTCAAACTTAGGGTTAGCCTCCTTAGAAAAAATAGCAAGTTGAAAATAGAGGTAAACCCTTTCTTCCCCAATCCATAACTCCTCCATTTCAACTCATTTTTCTTCCTAATTTCTTGCAATAGATTCTAATCTCTGTGTTTTTGATAGCTATGGTGAGAAATTTCAGGGAAGGGGCAATTTGGAAGAGTTTGGGTAGCTTGAGGAACAACTCACTTTGGGACTTTTTGAGCCATTTTAAACCCCTAGGTAAATTCTAATCCCCTCCATAAAATAGTGTTTTAATTACATGATTAGGAAGCCCTAGGTCTATCCTCACTGTTGGTATAGGTCTTGTTAATTTTCGTGTCTAATACGTGTTCGTATCGGACACGTATCAGTGGATACGCATAGGTGTTCGAGGAAATGCCACAGTGGGCATTTCATTCTTATTTTTGGATTTGGTTTGAATAGGAAATTAGGGTTTAGTCTCGTTTATAGTTTTCCAGTTGACTAAGGTGTGGATTGCATCGTGTCGTGCCGGATTGGACACGTGAACATGTTGGAGTTTTGGTTTTTCCTTTAAAAAACTTTAGTCCCACATCGGAAAAAACAAAGAGATTGTATCTCTATATATTAGCTTTGCTATTATTGGAGATGCACATGTGGTGTGGAGGTGAACATGGGTTTGCCATGTGGGGTTATTTTTCTAATGGGAAAAAGGCTAAAATCAACAATTAAAGCATTCATGCTTTTTGCTCTTAGGAAATTTATTTCCATGGGAGCTAAGCCCCGTAGGTGCTTAGCGACTCAGACTCGGACTCGGGCTCATGGGCTCATGAGGCGTAATCTGGCATTTTGTTGGCGTACTTTGCACTTAGCACGTCAGCATCGTCGCTAGGCACATAGTGCGCTTTAGTTGCGCTTATTGCGCGAGCCACTTGCGTTGTCACGTTGCACGACCAGGGTGCGTGCCAGGTTGTGTGCCAGGTTGCGTACAGGTTGCATACAGGTTGTACCGGGTGCGCTGGCTGCACTGGTTGCACAGTGGCGCAGTGGCGTAGGTTGTGCAAGTTGCGCAGTGGTGCAGTGCACACAGTTGGCGAAGGTTGGCGCAAGTGGCTCAGTGCGCGGAGTGCAGGGAGCGCTGGGTGCGCACAGTTGGCACAACTTGTAACAGAACGTGCGTTTGCATGTTCTGGACGGTTGCTACATGTTTGGGGTAGTTTTTACCACGTCCCTAACTTTGTGGCAACCGAACAGTTGCTGCAGGGCCTATATAAGGCATCCTCTCTCTCTCAAGGCTGGGAACATACAGAATAGAAAGAGAAGCCACCACAGAAAGTTTACAAAGTATTTTTTAATACAAGTAAACAGAGAATTCAAAAGTGTTCTTTAACACAGTTCTGATCTTCCAGTAGCCTTCAAGTGAGAGAGAGAGAGGAAAGGCGTCGCACCAGCGTTGCTTTTGCACGAGAGTTCGTGTCCATCCGAAGAGTCAGAAGAGCAGGAGTGTTCAAAGTTCTCCGACGAACTTGCTGGTTCCTAGAAGCTATTCGTGTAGGGCGAATAAAGCTTTGAGCAACGGTGATTATTCACCCCAGCAGGAGTTCTTCCATCTTTCACCAGTCACCTTCTTCGTTGCTGCCAGTAATCCTGATTGTTTCTTCTTTTTAGAAGTACTACGATCTGATTGCTGTTGATTACGAAATCTTTTTAGATTCTCGTAATTCAGAATCACCTTCCTTGAAGTGTTGATTTGAAACATTATTTTACAATTGTTTCATTTTCTCAGTTTTCTATCGAAAAAATTGTGCCCCGGCACTAACAATCTCAAAGCTTTATCGCTACGATGGAAAACGTTAATGTTTCACTCTTCAATTCTGACTTTTGCAAGTTAGAAAAGTTTGATAGAGAATATTACCAAGTCTGGAAGAGGAAGGTATTTCTCACCCTTCAACTCAAAGACGTAGATCACGTGCTTCTGGAGGAAGAACCTATCGTTCCAGATACTGGGTCTGCTGCCGTAATCACTACGGCTACTAAACTTCAGGCCAAATGGAGAAGAGAAAATAGCATTTGCAGGCTGCTTATCCTAAATGCTATGGAGGATTCCCTAGCAGAATCCTACAGTAAGAAGACAATTGCCGGAGACATATGGGAGTCTCTGGAGAAACTGTACGAAAAAGACAAGAACAGGAGCAAGATATTTGTGGTTAAAAAATATCACAAATGGCTCTTTGAAGACGAAAGGTCTATGCTGCCGCAGGTGAAGGAGTTCCTGAAACTGCGACAGAAGCTGGAAGAAGAGGCGATGCCCCTCTCCGACAAGTTTGTTGTTGGAGGAATTGTCTCAAAGCTCCCCGCTGGGTGGAGCAAGTTCTATGCAAACATGCATAGGAAGAAGCTTGAGATCAGCCTTGAAGATCTCTTACAGGAAATCTATGTTGAGGACCAGATGCGGGCTCAACTGAAGGTGGACACACTGTCCAAGCAATTGGCTAACGCCAATCTGGTTCATACCAAGGAACCAAGGGGAAAGCAGACGGCTTCCCACAGCAAGAAGAAGGACCCTGACAATCTAAAAGTCAAGGGAACTTCTATCAAGAAAAAGAAGCCAAAGTCTCAAATGCCTTGCTTCAAGTGTGGCAAGAAGGGCCACTTTAAGAATGAGTACAAAGCAAAGACCAAGCAATCAGAGCAAGGAGAGCCTAGTAAGGTATCTATGATCACTGATATTGTTGTTATGATTGCGTAGGTTGATGCGGTAAGGACTGACTCTGACTGGTGGGTAGACACTGGAGCCTCCTGCCATGTCTTCTCCAGTAAGGAGTGGTTCACCACCTATACACCTACTTCTGAAGTGGTTATGATGGCGAACTAGGCACAGGCTGAAGTGCTCGGGATTGGGACGGTGGTGTTGAAGCTGACTTCGGAGAAGTCTCTGACGCTTCAAGGCGTGAAGCACGTACCTGCTATCGCCAAGAAACTGATCTCAGGAGGCCTACTCTGCAAAGCAGGCCTCAGGATGGACATCAATGCTAGCCAGATGGTGATATCTATCAAGGGAACATATTTCGGGAGAGCTTTTTATACCGAAGGAATGTTCAAAATTCAGCTTGTAAATCAGTCCAATGTAATTAATATGATTAATGAAATCACTCATTCTGCTTATACTCTTGAGTTGTGACATAATAGGCTAGGACATGTTCATTGTAAACGAATAAACAGAATGTCTAGTCTAGGACTTATCTCCAAGTGTGGGGGTAAGGTAGAGAAATGTGAAGTTTGTGCTCAAACAAAGATCACAAGGAAACCCTTTCTTCGGGTTAATCGAAGTACAGATCTTCTGGAGTTGGTACACTCCGATATCTGTAACTTCAAACAGTTCTCTACAAAGGTCGAGATGAAGTATTTCATAACCTTCATTGATGACTTCTCAAAGTATGCGTTCGTCTACTTGCTGAAGGCTAAAGACGAAGCATTCGAGATGTTCAAGGAGTTCAGAGCCGAAGCTGAACGGCAGACTGGACAACAACTCAAAAGGATAAGAAGTGATCGAGGTGGGGAGTACAGGTCTCATGAATTTGCATCGTTCTGCAAAGAACATGGAATTTTCAATGAGACTACGGCTCCGTACTCTCCTCAATCAAACGGAGTAGCAGAGAGGAAGAACAGAACATTAATAGAAATGATTAACTCAATGTTGTTGACTGCTGGTCTTCCTAAGTGCTACTGGGGAGAAGCTGCATTGACGGCCACTTTTATTCTAAATAGAGTGCCTCATGCAACTTCAGACGTTACTCCTCATGAACTCTGGTTCAAGGTCAGACCTAACTTGAATGTCATTCTAGTGTGGGGGTGTCTGACATATGTCAAGCTTCCAGATCTGAAGATTCAGAAGCTTGGGACAAGGACTACTAAGACGATCTTCTTGGGGTATGCCGAGAAGAGTGATGCTCGAAGATTTTTTCATATTATTGAATCTCGCAACACTGAATATTTTGAAGACAAATTTGCAAGGCACAAGAATATTGTTCTTGCGGATGTTCCGGAGAACAATGAGGGTGCGCAGGTCTTCTATGAAGATGTGGTCCAAGAAGATATTGTTGTTGAAACAACGGTTGAACCAGATCTCGCTGAGCCGTCAACAAAGCGAGTGAGGAGGCCGAAGGACTTCGGAAGTGACTTTGTCACCTATCATGTGGAAGCAGATCCGCTTACCTATGATGAGGCGATGAAGACCAGAGATACGATTTTCTGGAAGGAGGCGATTGACAATGAATTTGATTCTATCACCTCAAATAACACTTGGGTGTTGGTTGATCTTTCTGAAGGAGCGAAACCCATCGGATGCAAATGGATCTTCAAGAAGAAGATGAAAGCAGACGGAACTATTGACAAGTTCAAGGCTAGGTTGGTAGCCAAGGGGTTTTCTCAGAAGTAGGGGATTGACTATTTTGACACGTATGCTCCAGTAGCCCGGATGACCACCATCAGAATGTTGATTTCTCTCGCAGCAATACATAAGATGGTGATACATCAGATGGATGTGAATACGGCTTTCCTAAATGGCGAGCCGACCGAAGAGATTTACATACAACAGCCAGAGGGTTTTGTCATCAGGGGTCTTGAAGACAAAGTCTGCAAGTTGGTAAAATCCTTGTAAGGTCTTAAACAGGCTTCCAAGATATGGCATGAGAAATTTGACAAAGTTATAAGGTCAAATGGCTACATGGTCAGCGATACGGACAAGTGTGTTTACACGAAGTTCGCTGATGGAAGAGGTGTGATCGTTTATCTGTACGTGGACGACATGCTTATCCTAGGTATAAATATTAGCTATGTCACGGAGACAAAGAAATTCATCTCAAGCAAGTTCAGTATGAGGACTTGGGGAAAGCTGATGTGATCTTAGGGATCAAGATCATCCGGACAGATACTGGACTAGCATTGTCACAGTCTCATTATATTGAGAAAATAATCACTCATTATGGGTACCGAGATCTTCCAGGGATCGATACGCCGTACCGGTGTGATCTGAAGCTGAAGCCTAATTCAGGAGAAAGCGTCAGGCAGCTGGAGTATGCAAGCGTAATCGAAAGTTTGATGTATGTTACTACTGCCACAAGGCCTGACATAGCTTTCGCCGTGGGAATGCTGTGTCGTTTCACGAGCAACCCAGGTGCTGAATAGTAGAAAGCTGTGAAACGAGTTATGAGATATCTCAAAAAGACTCAGACATATGTACTGTACTACAGCGGAGATCCGCCGGTAGTGGAAGGCTTCAGTGATGCCAGCTGGTGCTCAGAGGTGGAGAGCGAGAGGTCCACAGGAGGATTCATTTTCACAATGGGTGGAGCTTCTATATCGTAGAAGTCGAAGAAGCAGACTATGCTCTCGCGGTCATCCATGGAATCTGAGTTCTTTGCACTTGATACCGCAGTCGAGGACAGAATGGCTTCGGGAGCTCATATATGATCTTCCAATGGTTGGGGCACAAATACCGGCGATACTGATATACTACGACAACCAGGCGACTGCGGCGGTGGCATCAAATGACCTCTTCAACTGGAAGAAGAGGACTGTACGGTTGAAGCATAGGGCAGTAAACGATCTTATCAAGAGAGGTGCTATTGCTATAATTGATGTTAGAAGTCAGGAGAACCTGGCGGATCCGTTCACCAAGGGCCTCAAGCGCCAGCTGGTTGATGACACAGCTTGTAAAATGGGCTTGAAGGTATTCTGATATTGTATTATTGTATTCCTACCATAAAGTTTTATGCTATTAGTTCAAAGATTTATCTACTAGGCATCTAGATTTTGGTTCAAGGGAGGACCACTAATTAGAAGAATATCAGGAACGGTGGGTACATGTTCTATTGGGCATGGAGAGGTTATGGACCTATAACCACTGTTGTCTACTGTTGTTTTCTGCAAAAAATGGTTTCTGTGGGAAGGTTGGCTTAATTGCCTTAATGAGTTCTCAGGCAGAGTGAATGCCTGGTGTTCTTTACAAGAGACACGGTAGAGCAGCACTACAAGGAGTGAAACTCTATGCTACAGTGGGGTGACTCCACAATGAGGTTCCTATATGTGGGGTGCTGCCCAGTAATAGGATAAAGCCTCGACTTTGCAGGCCAAGTCACAGCGGCGTAGCACCGCAAATAGGCAGTTAGCCTAATGCTGTATGTTAAAAATAAAGAGGGGTGTAGTCAGCACTACAAAGAGGTGGAGTTCCCCATGTTACAGTGGCACGACACTACGATGAGGTACCCGGTTAGGGATAAAGCCTCGGCCTTGCAAGCCATGTCGTTGCGGCGTAACACCGCAAGGAAGCCTAAGGCTTCATGCTGGGTAGTTTGGCACTACAAAGAGGCGGTTATCTCATGCTACAGTAGTATGACACTACGATGAGGTTCCCCATACGGGATAAGGCCTCGGCTTTAAGCCATGTCATGGCAGCGTAGCACCACAAGGGAAGCCCAAAGCGCTTTATGCCATGTCTCTTTATAATGAACTCACCTATAGTGTATGGACAAAGAGATCTCAGGCCGTCTCTTGAGGGTAAACTTGTAGACGCCCAAAATTATACACTGAAACCAATGTGGTACAGGGCCTTTAGTGTGTAGCCAGAAGCACATGTAACTACATTATGTGAGTGGAAAGATTTTCAGCTATGATACAGAATTCAAGGCTTAGTCCATTCTTGTATTATAGTCTTATTTTTGATCCATGCGGGAAGATTCAAGTCGTCAGCGACATCTCTCCTAATGCATGATAGACAGTTACTGTAGGGAACACTTATACCCATATATATAGAGATATGTGGGGGATTGTTGGAGTTTTGGTTTTTCTTTTAGAAAACTTTAGTCCCACATCGGAAAAAACAAAGAGATTGTATCTATATATATTAGCTTTGCTATTATTGGAGATGCACATGTGGTGTGGAGGTGCACATGGGTTTTCCATGTGGGGTTATTTTTCTAATAGGAAAAAGGCTAAAATCAACAATTAAAGCATTCATGCTTTTGCTCTTGGGAAATTTATTTCCATGGGAGCTAAGCCCCGTAGGGGCTTAGCGACTCGGACTCGGACTCGGGCTCATGGGCTCATGAGGCGTAATATGGCATTTTGTTGGCGCACTTTGCACTTAGCACATCAGCATCGTCGCTAGGCGCATAGTGTGCTTTAGTTGCGCTCATTGCGCGAACCACTTGTGCTGCCATGTTGCGTGCCACAGGTTGTGCGACCAGGGTGCGCACCAGGTTGCATGCCAGGTTGCGCACAGGTTACGCCGGGTGCGCTGGCTGCGCTGGTTGTGCAGTTGCGCAGTGGCACAAGTTGCGTAGTGGCGCAGTACGCGCAGTTGGTGCAGGTTGGCACAAGTGGCTCAGTGCGCGGAGTGCAGGGAGCGCTGGGTGCACGCAGTTGGCGCAACTTGCAGCAGAATGTGCGTTTGCATGTTCTGGGCGGTTGCTACATGTTCGGGGTAATTTTTACCACGTCTCTAACTTTGTGGCAACCGAACAGTTGCTGCAGGGCCTATATAAGGCATCATCTCTCTCTCAAGGCTGGGAACATACAGAATAGAAACAGAAGCCACCACAGAAAGTTTATAAAGTATTTTTTAACACAAGTAAACAGGGAATTCAGAAGTGTTCTTTAACATAGTTCTGATCTTCCAGTAGCCTTCAAGAGAGAGAGAGAGGAAAGGCGCCGCACCAACGTTCTTTTTGCACGAGAGTTCGTGTCCATCCGAGGAGTCAGAAGAGCAGGAGTGTTCCAAGTTCTCCGACGAACTTGCTGGTTCCTGGAAGCTGTTCGTGTAGGGCGAATAAAGCTTTGAGCAACGGTGATTATTCAACCCAGCAGGAGTTCTTCCATCTTTCGTCAGTCATCTTCTTCGTTGCTGCCAGTAATCCTGATTGTATCTTCTTTTTAGAAGTACTACGATCTGATTGCTGTTGATTACGAAATCTTTTTAGATTTTCGTAATTCAGAATCACCTTTCTTGAAGTGTTGATTTGAAATATTATTTTTACAATTGTTTCATTTTTTCAGTTTTCCATCTAAAAATTGTGCCCCGGCACTAACAGAACACACGTGTTCCGCACGTGGTAGCAGTCCCCTGCTACTCGGGGGCTATAACTCCCTGGACACGCCACTTGTACACGAGATTTTTGACACACACGTTGGGGCGGACACTGACACAAGGCCCACAAAATTTTGTGGGACCTTATCGAGTGGTTAGGAAGAAAATTGGCCCGCACTGGTCGCATGAGTGCACAGAACCGCACAGAATTTGTCACTGACACACGGTCGGACACGTGTCGAGGAAACCTCGCAGGGTGTCGTGTGTGTAGCCTGACACGTGGGCTACACGTGGGCATGACCACGAGACCCCACGTATCGTGTGTCATGTTCTATGGACACGTGCACGTGTGTACGACACTGTGCAACACTGGGTGCACCCCATGTGTTTACATTGTGTTAGACACGCCTGTGTCATGTTTCCTGGACACGTGAGGACACACAAGACACGTGTACACATGCTATGTTCATTACCAATCATTATTTATGATTATTATGTTTAATTTTGGGTTCGATTCATCGAATCCCTAATGTGGACTGATACGCTTGACTGCACTGTTATTTTCCTAAGTTTAATCTAAAATTTACTGATTTTATTAATGCTAGATAGTTAATTGGTTCACCTACATGTGTGCTAAATAATGAACATGTTAGATTGAAATTTTAATAGTTTATTGATTTCAAATTCTTGAATTTCCCTAAGGCTTGATACTCGACTGATACATGACTAATACCACATTACTTTTCCCATTTCCTAAACTGTTAATCCTGTTTAATCCATTTAAATTGTTGTTTTAGGTATCACCAATGATCCCACATGTTTGATTGTTCATGATCAATTTGATTTACTTAATAGAATAGGTTTTGGATCCATAAATGGGATTTTGGCATTGTGTTGGCTTTCGAATAGGTTTGGCTGATACTTAAATTGATGGATTGTTCAATTCTCAAACTGAGAATTAGTTTCCCTTCCCTTCCTTAAACTAAAATCGAATGAACTTTTGAATGTGAATTCCCATGCATTGTATTACTTAGTTTCATTGATTAAATGGTGAATTGAGTTTCATGTAAACTGTCAAATTGAGAATTAAATCATTTTCTTTAACCTGAGATTGAGTTATATGTACATTGTTCACTGTTTCATTCCCTGCTTACACAAACATTTCCAATTAACATTGTTCACTGATTTCCCTTCCTATTACCTGTGATTGATTTCCTAGACAGTTTGCTACACTGTGAAGTTAGCTCACTGATTTTCAGGATAATGTACACTTCACTGATATTCTGTACACAGGGTTACCTACACACATTGCCTAACATGGTTCACTGATTTCCAGTTTTTCCTATTCGCTAGTTTCCCCAGGTTTCCCTCACTATTTTTCCAGATTTTACTAGAGTAGTTCCCTGTTTTCGTATTCCAGGATATCACTCATAACACACATTGCCACCCACATTTGCCTAACACTTCTATTGACACTTGAACACAATATACACTAACTATTTTCCCATTACCCTCACACACACATGTTTATCTCACACCCTCATGTGACACTCACACCTACACCCTCTCTTGTCACTCACACACACTTGAACACATGCTCTCTTGTATTCTCACCAACACAAATGTTACTTCACTGTTTTTCCTCTTGTGCAATCTCACTAACACACACACATGCTCTCATGTCTTCACACACACACACACACACATGTACACCATCACATTCCCTTCTCCTTATTCTCTATGTATATATATATGTGTGATGTACATATAGGTAGCCTATATGTTAATGAGTGTACTATATTATATTAAATACATTTAAGGATATGTGTATATGTGATATGGTTTGGTTTTAGGCATGATATTGCCTAATAGCCTAGACTAGGACTCTTAGCCTATGGGTGTGTCTGTTTGCCTAGTATAGAGTTAGTTAGACTTGTTTAGTCTTGATTAGACCTAGAATAGACTAGTATAGACTTGTTTGACCTAGTTGACCTAGTTTGACTTCTAGGGTTGACCAGAGTTGACCAAGAGTTGACTTTGGTCTAGATTGACCTAGATTCATGTAGAATGCATTGAATTGTATCTTATTATCATTTTAGACTCAAAGTGACTTGTACTGTTCTATAGAAGACAGACACCACTCCTTGGATAGTAGATATTCTTTAGATACTCAGGATACAGGCGAGTACATTCTCTGATCGTTTCATACTTGTCATGACTTATATTCTTGCTCTAGATTACTTTACTTGATGCTATCACGTTATCATCACGGATTAGTACTATATGGATCTTTTCTTGGGATGTTATCCCCCTTAGCGGACGCATCGGATACTTAATGTCGTGTGTTTCATGTACATCATGTATTCCTTGCTCTTGCGTTATCATGTACACTCATGTTCTCTCAGGTTCTTTCATGTACGCTCATATACTTTTATGTGCTCTCGTGTACGTTCATGTTTCCTCATGTGTCTCGTGTGTAACCAAAACATCATGTCCGTAACGTAACTTGACTGGATCCTTGTGTATTGATTGTGTGTAGGGGTGAGTATAAATGGTCATGTGATTTACCTATCATGTTCACTCTGTTACTTTTCATGTTTTATCATGTTCAATCTAAGCTAATTACATGCCATCTCGTACTCTAAATCACTAGTCACTTACAGTTCTTACTTATCATGTGTATATTTCCAGTTATCAAATGTCTCTCCTGTTTTCATGTACATCTTCTTACAGAATTTTATGTATCTTACTCTATTGCTTGCTTTATATTTTCTGCCATGATATGAACTGCATGAGATGTACTGTGCTCGCTCCTGTCCTGACTGGACCTGTTAAAAATATTACAGATGATACCGAGGACTTCTGCCCGACCTACTATGGAGCCCATCTAGACGATATTTGTGAGCTGGACTCTCAGGAGGACCCAGCTCTAGCTGATGACATTACCCCTACTGCCTAGACTAGTTTAGTTAGGCTATATTCTGTCATTTGAGATCAGTATTGTATATATTCTTTCATATTCTGTAGTTGAGACTTTGTATTCTGGATGTTGCTGAGTTGTTATCTTAGACACTTAGACTCTTCTGATCATCTGTATTTTATTTTGAGTTCTATATCATATCGTACTTCTTCTTCCTTAGTTGTGATTGAGTTTACATTCTGCTATGTCACCCCCATTCGGGGAGTATAAACTGCTTAGCATTATATTGTTAGATGTTGTGACCTAGGACAGCGTTCTACCGTCGACACTGCGGCGTAGGCTGGACGTACCCACTTCTCATGCCCTTACTCTAGGGTACGGGTCGTGACACATAATATGCATGCAAAAAAATAGTAAATAACATGAAATGAACGGGAATCACAGAGACAACTAACACTAATCATGTCTAGCCACCTACATGCAATAGAATTTGAGGACTACATTCGGAAGCGCAGATATCTCCAAAGTAAATGCAATAGGGCAGGATTGTACTTATTTTTGTATCTCTGGTACTGGAGTCTCAACGATAAATAAGAGAGTATACATATAGCTGTAACTCTGGTACTGGAGTCTTAACGGTAACTAAGAGAGGCTATAACTTAGGAAATAGAGCTCCTATCCGAATAAATATCGATAGACATATATGAAGTGTAAGTGCACAGAATGGCCCACACAAGTAGTAATCCTCCTTCCCTCCCAAATGTTATTATTCGTCTCGTATCCATGACACGTCCAGACAGTCTTCTAATCAGGGAACAAGTCTAATAGACTCGTGTAAGGTAACCTAGCATGCAATGCAACACTCTGTATCTCTCATCTCATGTGTCAACATGACCAACCAGGACCAAGTATAATCTGGAATATATCTATCATCAAGACAACATGCAGGTAATGAGCAGAAAAAACATGCAACAATATAATAGGTAAATAATTGGTAAAAAGTAAAGCATGAAAATACTATAAATCAAATATGCAAGATATACTTGTCTAGTGTGTTGCTTAGTGTTGTGCAATGACTATAATGGAACAGAATTGACTTCAGTATTAAAACTTTACAAGATAACCTCTGATGATAGGACAGACTGTTCCATCGAGCCCAGAACGGTCCAATTATCTAGGGTCGACACAAGAAAGTCCAGTTTGCAAGAGAATAGGAAACATGATTAGCCATAGTCAAGAGTTGATAGTCGATGGGACTGGTGTAAATAATACATATACTATTTTAGAAAAATATTTATCATACTTGAAAATATATTTTATTACCTCCAAAATATTTTAGATAAATATATACTTGAAAATATGTTTTAATTTGGAAACTACCATTTTTTATTAGTTAAAATAATTTTTGAGAAATACTAGAAAATCATAAAAATCATTAAGAGTTTTTAAAAATTCTATTTTACCAAATTATGATTTTTACAAACTATGGTTAAGATAGGTCAAAATAGTTTAGTACTATTTTAGGAAAAATTTTGAAAGCCAAGAAAAATAATATCAAAATTATAATTTAATTTAGGTAGAAAATATTACAGTAATATGTTTAGGTTAAAAGCTCTATTTAAAATACCAAAAATAATAATATATATTTAATCCTCTAAAGCCAATTTTGAAAAATAGGTATAGGGCTAAGCCCAAATTTTTATATATTTTGTTAAAATATACTTTTAGGGATATTTACATTGTACCTTAAAATCATAACATATTTAAATAAAACTAATGCTATTAGTTTCAATAATGATAATAATAATTATAATATTAATATTAATATAAATAGTTAAAATCATTTGTACCATATATATAGATATATATATATACACATCACAATAATTACATACCTATATACTAACATACATACATACATATATTTCTTCCCTCCCAACTTCATATTCTGCACAACATACAAAAATAATAAAAACCTTAAAAGCTGTTGTTGCTAAAAATTAAGAAAGAACTTAAGAGAGAGAGAGGAAAAAATGGAGAGGGGTAAGAGAAAGGAAAAAATCGAGGGAGATTGGAGAGAAAGGGAGGAAGCTCACTAACTTGGGTCGCTCGGCGTAGGGAGGTGTTGATGATGGTAGGTTGTAGTGGTGGTGGTCGTGTCGACCACTGGCTGGGTACAGGAGGTGACGGTCGTGGCATGGTGCTCTAGCGACGGCCAAGTCAGCGCTGGTGGAAGTAGGTAGCGGCGGCTAGGTTTTAGGGTTAGGGTTAGGGTTAGGTTTGATTCCATGTCGGCGTGTCCTGTATGACACAAATATGGGATAGGTTTGGGATTGTCCGGGTGTGTCGAACACAATAGTTACTAAATATAAAAATAATAATCAAAATATTGGAAAGACACTCGGGGTCGGACCCGAGGCCGTCACAGCTGACACGGAGAAGGTGGACACGGATACGATATTGCACGGACACATTTGGGTGGATAAAATTTTGGGTTATAGAATTTCTAGAAAAAAGAGCAAACGAAGCTCTCCTTATATAGGAGGTGGACTCCTAGTTAGATAAGGATTAGTAGTCCTTTAAACCCCTAATAGATAAATTTCACATTAATTTAAATCAATTTGAAATCTAAATCAACAAAACTAAACTCTAATTTAAATTACCTCAAATATTTAAACATTAAAAATAATTTAAAATACCTTTTTGTAATTAAAATAATTTTAATTAGTTTAAAATACTTTTTCATAAATTAAAATTCTACAAAATATACATGAATTTATTTTCATGTACCTTGCACGCAAATAGTACAAATTATTTACATAAATATTATTTTCTATATGGTACATAGATATGTATAACATAAAAATAGCATTTATATAATAATAAATAAAAATAAAGTTCATCTAAAATACGGTGTGACAATTTTTATAAAATCAAACAAAAAAGTATTACTTTATATGTATTTCGAAAACAAAAATATTTATTTTATAGTTTTATTAAAAACTTATAGTAAAATTTTTGTATAAAAATAATTAAGTACGTCGTATATACGTATTCGTCCTCGACGTATAAAAACCAAAAATAAATACATAAAAATATATAGTAAAATTTTAGGGGGTTTATAATATATATATATATATATATATATATATATATATATATATATATATATATATATATATGTGTGTGTGTGTGTGTGTGTGTGTGTGTGTGTGTGTGTGTGTGCGCGCGCGCGAAAAAAAAAAAATATATATATATATATATATATATATATATATATATATATATATATATGTGTGTGTGTGTGTGTGTGTGTGTGTGTGTGTGTGCGCACGAATATATATATATATATATATATATATATATATATATATATATATATATATTTTTTTTTTTTTATTTATATATATATATATATATATATATATATATATATATATGTGTGTGTGTGTGTGTGTGCGCGCGCGCACGAAAATATATATATATATATATATATATATATATATATGTGTGTGTGTGTGTGTGTGTGTGTGTGTGTGCGCGCGCGCGCGCGCGCACGAAAATATATATATATATATATATATATATATATATATATATATATATATATATATATATATGTGTGTGTGTGTGTGTGTGTGTGTGTGTGTGTGCGAGCGCGCGCGCGCGCACGAAAATATATATATATATATATATATATATATATATATATATATATATATATATATGTGTGTGTGTGTGTGTGTGTGTGTGTGTGTGTGCGCGCGCGCGCGCACGAAAATATATATATATATATGTGTGTGTGTGTGTGCGCGCGCGCGCGCGCACGAAAATATATATATATATATATGTGTGTGTGTGTGTGTGTGTGTGTGTGTGTGCGCGCGCGCGCGCGCGCGCGTGTGTGAAAAATGATAATTTTATTGATAATGACTAAGACTTACATTTCAGTTATGTAGGCATACTACATCACTCCTTGGGCACAAAACGACTATATCATACTCTATATTATTAATTATACGTATTTGAGAGCTAATGAGTCCCCCAAATATCACGTTGTTACTCCCCTTCTAGATATGTCATACTGTTAAGCCTCTCGCCTGCATAAAAACCAATAAGATCCCTCTTTTGTTGGCTCTTTATCCTACTAAACATATTTGTTAAGCCTCTTGCATGCGTAAATCTAATCGCATCTTCATCATATGACTTCGTCAAATTTTCCTACGAAACTGGGTAATTGAAGAACAAGTGTTGCTGGCTTTCTAGTTCAGTTTGACACATCATGCATGTCGTATGTAGTAACTGTACTCCTATTCTTTGCAATCTGTTCCATGTCAGCAAACAGCCAATAGAAGGTTTAGCAAACATAAGGTCATCTTGTTTGCTATTTGTTTAAACCAAATAAACTCTATGTTGTCCATTGTCTGTCCAATTATTCTGAATTGGTCATATGCTACACCACATTCAAATTTTACTGAGTTGGCTCCATCCCACAGCTACGTATCCGATCCCATTGCCTCATCAATTTGAACTTTTTTTTATTTCTTCTTTGATCTGTTGTCCGACTACATGTTGTTCCGGACTCCATCTTACATTCACTATCAGCCTTGATATCGTCTCTTTCCGTCCCATTATTTCGAACGCACTCCATCCCAATCGGTCAACTAGACTTTGATGTTGTAACCAAGGATCAAACCACATATTGGTGAACGCACTCCATCCCAATCGATCAAACCACATATTGGTGTTTTCTCCGTTCTTTATTACCCTTGTTAGTATTTGTTTAATTCGTTGCCGTCCGTTTAGAGTATTTTTGTAGTCACCGAAAAATTGTTATCAAATATCTACCTCTCAACCAGTCTGCCCAAATAAATCCTCCTCCAGGAATTTCCATGTCAGCTTTATGCCTGTAATATCTCGCATAATTTCCAACAATTTTTATGCAACCTTCTACTCTGTGTTATAACATATCAAACTAGCTCAATTCGACCCCTAAACGATAAGTTTCAAACTTGTTAACCCTCTACTATCATGCCCCGATCCCATAGGATCATTCGTCCTCGCTTTGACCTCTGTGGAACCGATCGTTCTCGCTTGGACGTGATGCCATGCAAGTCTAACTTACGCTTTCACAAGGTCAGGACATATACAATGACAAAATAGACAAGGTAGACAACAACGGATGAAACATATATGCATAAATTGAGGCAGCGGACATACTATAAAATATAGAACTGAACACAATGATAACAGAAATAATTTTTCTTTATTAATATCTTTGAAACAGATTATAAAGCTCTCATTGTCTTTCTGATACATGCCAAACTTGTCTTACAATCCCTCAAGAAATATACAAAATTACATTGATCCCGTTCCATACACCATATCCTTTTATATAGAAAACCATCTCTTTTGCATATTCATCTTCTGATTTTCGGCTCCCAAGGATGAGGCTATGGCTATCGCTCGGACTTTTTATCTCGATGCATCTTGCACATGCGTGCAAAATGGTGGTGGGTCAGTACATTAACATACTGGTGATAGAATAAAGGTTCACTGTCTGAAACGATCACTAAGTAAGTTAGCGATAAAACATTTCTTGTGACATGATCTTGCTACTTTTACCTATATTCATTTTATGCAGTATAGAGTCAGATTACATCTTTTGAAAAACATTTCGAAAAGCCATATTTCATTTCCATATTTCTAATGAGCAGGACAGTAGGGGTCAATTCCATACTTGCTATCAATTCTTCTATTGGATGTGCGCAGCGTATCTCATGACATATTCAATTCTTAGGGTCTTTAGCAATAGCATAACAAATAATTCTTTAAACAGGTAGCAACGTTCTAAGTAACAAACTTCTAGTTCTATCGTTGAAACATTAGTACTTCTTTTGCACAGAATATTCGCATGAGCAATTCAGGCGAACCAAACTATTCATATGAGCGAATCAGATTAGGAAACATGATATAGAACAGACATCACCATTAGGTGACCCAAAATTAATGATCCATCCCTACATAAGACAAGGATTAGAATTTTAATTGAATATATGAGTACAACATGTTTCATGTTCATCTTTGTAGTGTTAGCTCGTAACCAAACTTTATATATGCATGCACCACCAGATTAGTAGATGTGACTCAAGGCTCAACTTTGCACTAATACATGTGCATACCAGCAGCTGACTCTCGGTTTAGTTCTTCATTGATACACACACGTACTAACAACTGCGTCTCAGGGTTCCTATCTACATGATGGTCCATGGGTCTATTCCCATAATTATCAGTCGTGACTCTTTTGGTTCAGCTCTTCACAAATAGACATAACACCCCCCTGATCGCGAGGTCATATTTACCTCAGGGTGCCTTAATCTCTCCTAGGCCGAGTGGTTCCCGGTGTCCCAGGATTCCACCCGAGAGACGATTACCTTGCGAACAAGTTATCCAAGACCAATGTACGAATGCAACTTCTATTTTCTATCAGATAAATCAAAGCTATCCAGAGATGGATAAGATTTGACAAATTGATCAAATTTTACAGATTGATCAGATTTCACAGATAAACGACATATTCATTTTGTGTCTTTCTTCTTTATTTATCTCCGAGCCATAGCTCCTATATAATAAATTTATTTATTTCCATTATAATATGTACAAGTCTGTCTGTACATGTCTAACATCCAGAGCATACTTTAAGGGACAAATAATCATTCATCTTTTGTAACATGATAACAGTTCTGCACAGATTAGGCATATCCATCCACTTTTGATAGTATACGAATTCAGAACATGTAAGCATTCAGAATGTCTCTTCTTCTTAAGCACGACAAAGTTCTTTAAATCAGGGCAACATTCGAACTATAGCATGCAATTATTTCTTTTCTTGTTTAGCATAGCATTGGTTTGTTCATTACACAAAATGCAAATTCTTTATTAAAGTATATTGGGTCTTCATACTAGCATTCTCAATGATTACATAATTGTTATTAAAAATAAGCATTCGTTCAAAAACATATATTCTTTATTAGGCATGAAAGGATCAGAAAATGGTCATTGTCCACTCACACAGATTAATCGTGTTCATAAGGATTCTTCTCGAGCTAGTAACGATTTCTTTGTTCATCTAGTGCCTTCACGGAGCGGAGCACTACATAATTACCTATCGAGAAAAAGTTTCACCCTCGAAACTTAAGGAGAAACTTATGATATCCATAGCAGCGACAGTCCTCATCATTCGTCATCATCAATCCATAAAAATCACATGATCAAGAATATATCAAAACTCATGTTCAATAAATCTCTATCAATCAATAAAATATCTGCCGGCATCACAAAAATATTTACGAACTTATTGTATGGAACAATCATCTCATTACGATGTCAAGAAAATAAAGGCACTTTAATCAATGATACATATTCGAATTATAACGAATCAACAATTGGCCAGAGGATCATGTTTCTCTGATACTATTTTGTCATGCCCCAATCCTGCAGGATCATTCGTCCTCACTTTGATCTCTGCAGAATCGATCGTCCTCGCTTGGGCTTAAAGTCCTGCAAGCCTAAGTTGTGCTTCTTGTAACCACCCCCACCAAATTTGGTATTAATTATTTATATATATGCAATACTTGTATGTTTATATATAGATATATGCACATGTGTAGGTTTATTTATTTATTTATTTATCTATTTTTAGTTTTACTAATATATTGTATAGGATTTTATTAGTAGGTTACTATATAATTCAAGGTATTTTCCTAAACTATTTTTCCTAAGCTCATTGTCTATCTTTTTATATTTAATTGCCTTAAAGCCATAGAAGTAGTAAGCTATCATGTACCCAAATGTGTTTCAACACTAAGAGTAACCATAACACATCAGTCCGAAACCACATTCCTAATAATTATTCACTGTTACCCAGCCATGCCTCCAGACCCGATATCCCTAAAGTAAGCCCATTTCCCATTTGTTTTCCTATTAGATTTTAAACCCTTATACCCATTTTCCTTAGTTAAACCCGAACCTACCTAAACCCGCTGGGACCCCATAACCTGCATTACAGGGCTCCTTCCCCACCGGAGCTTTTCCGTAAGAACAGGAAATAGCCTTGTTCCTATGCTTAACTCCTCGTGCCACGCTTTCATCTAATGTCTCTCCTTCAATGTTCTCCTCCACTCTACCTACTACCATTCTCCATTCTTCCTTTCATATCTCTCTCTCCTCACACACTTCAACAACCAACAGTTCCAATCCAACGATACCGTCTCGCGCCTCTGCGAAGCCGAGGGTCCGCGTGCACTAGTCCTAGTCGCGCTTCAGAGCACCCATGGAAACCAAGCCTCTATCGCCGGTCCCCGGCCTCTCCATGGCCACCGGCACACAAAATATTTCAACAACCAACTTGACGCACGTAGTTCAGCTATTCTTTTCTTCAACTCGGAGATCGAGCATGCTTATCTCTGTTAGTAATTTCCCGATCCAATTAATCCATCGTAACCTCGGTAACACCCTCTATTACTTCCCAAAAAAATTGTGCCTGAATGTGATGATTTGATATCCCAAATTGAAGCCAAAATTGACTCACTAAATGATTCAAAATTTGTTTTAGGACCATTGCACAAAGTTGACTTTGTCCGTTAATTACCAAAAATTGGACCGATGAATCGCCGATCCGATTCTTCCACATCAATCTTGGTATATATCTTTTCACTTATATCCATTTTACCATTGATTCTATCGTTTTATAGATCAAAACTGATCTCCAAGATGCACATTTAAACTGTGTTATTTTTGACAGTTTCGTGGCACCAACTTCGCAGAATTATTTCTCCTTCGTCGTAGCTCCGTTCGACAAACCATCAGTTCTATTACATAAAAGGTATATCCAACTTTCTGGATAAATTATGCCATACTATTATTCTGTCATTTGACCGGTTAAATTTGACACCAAAATTGGTCGTTCAAATTCATAATTTTTAATATGTAAAATTACATATTTGAACCTGTGACCTCAGATTCCAAATCTGACATCACTATTGGACTTGTGGTGTCCTTATGGAGTCATAGATATATAATTTGTTGAATTTCGAGAATTTTTATTCTTACACGTTTTTTGGTGCTAAGTGGGCCAACCCATGGACCCTATTTTGATACGAAACTGTCATTTTTCTCCTGCATCCAAATTGGACTTATGGGTAGTCTATTTTGGCTATTTTGTTGATTATGGACATATTGGTGATGTTTGTTTCAGCATCCGGAGTTGTCTATTCCGTTTTCACTTTTTGTGTTGCTCCTGACTTGACGAGTTCGCTACCCGAACGTCGTCTTAACTCTTTCTGAATTTCAGGCAAGTATACATTGTTGTATTTACTGTTTTATTTCATATGTATGTTTATGACTTAGTTATGTTACATAATTATGGTTACATGTATAGATATAAACTATGCGTCCAAGTAAGACTTGGGTGCGATCGACGGCGTTCGTCGACTTACTTTTTTGGCTTATTTTATGCATTTCGATTTAGTTGTTAGTAGACTACCATATACTTGGGAGATATTCTGATATCTACATGACCTTGACACACATCAACACGATATGATATTCATGATAGGACACAGACCATGGTATTCGACTGATCATCGATATGTATGGAACATATGACGGATAGAACGTAACTGCTATAATTAGTGTTTTAGAGACTCAAGCAGTTACAAACTGGACATATTGTGGATACGACTTAGTCAGTGTAGGGATTGAGGGGGAGGATAGTCACTAGGCATATGGGCTACCCAAATCGGTAAACTATAGTGTCCGGAGGGAACTATGGGTTGATGATCCCTATTTACAAATACCCTCTGATGATCGTTGATCGTTACAAAAGTTTACATATTACTGTTGGATAGTATATACATACCACTAGCCTCGAGCTATGTGAATTACCTATTTCAGCCTACACTTACCCATGCGTTGAACGTTGTCCTCTAAATTTGAACTTAAGAGGTTAGAAATACCCTTATGCATTTATTTATATTTTGGTATTTATATCATGTCGTTTGTATCTTGCTACGTCCCTCTGAGGACCTAGTTCCCTTCCAGGTTTAGGTTAGAGGTTCCATGGAGTTCTTGATGGATGGATAATTATTTTAGGATTCAGGTATCTTCCATGTTTACGTATTTATTTACATTTTTTGATTCCGCTTATTAGCTTAGTTTTATATACTCATATTGTTTCTCGAGTCTATTCGGACAAGTATGTATGTTGGGCTGCAGACTAGTATTCATATTGTCCATTTTTTATGTTCTTATTATGTGGATTGAGTTATAGAGATGTTATAATTGAGAGATGGTTACACCAATCTTGGACAACGTATACGTATTCGAGTTGGGCTGGAGTCCACTTGATACGTAGCTGGCCATTGACACGTATTATAGTCCTATGTATTTTAGGACTAGAACGTGACATGGTTTTTGTGGTGGCCCATGCAGGTCCTGAATATATCGTTCGGTTACGTTACTGTACCAAGCGAGCCTCTGTCAGGATAAGTGTGCTAAGAACTCAATCCACAATTGTTATTGAAACTTCATTTGATTTTTATTATAATCTTTGAACCTTGTAATTGCATTCGACAATTTCCTTCTTGAACTCCATACCATTGTTCCTAGTCATTTCCAATTTTGAAAGAACGAACGCTCGTGCTTGGTATATCTCTTCGGATGAAATTTTTCTCGCATGATAGAAGGCATGCTTGTTAGAATGCTTACGAAAAGGCTAACAGCTAAGATTGGTAAGATTATTATAGATACCCCTCCAAGGTGGTAAGCCAGAATAGAGTACAATATGAGGCTTAACCCTAACAAGAAATATTATGATCAATAGACTAAACCGTGTGACATTTCCCTAAGTTATAGAAAGCGGGGCTAGAAGCATTATAGGTTTCATTTGGTAAGCGACTAGAGTTACGATCAGTGAGAATACACAGTTGAAGTCTAGGGCTAGTTATAGTTTTCTAATAATTTCACGACCATTTGTATAGAAACTTTAGAAATAAGGACTTGAGGGCCTCGGTATGGATAGAATGACTTGATAAACATTATATTTATGACTAGATATAAACCTTTAAAGAAATGTTATATTTGCATTGGGTCTCGAGAAAAAAATTCACTTTGAGGATATAAAGACATGACATTGTTCTTATGGTAGAAAATAGAAATTGAAATAGGATAGTAGCCTAGATGAGAGGGCTTTCACTAGGCAGATAGATATTAAGTGACCATATACAAATGATATGTAATGAAGGGGAGGATAGGCAAGGGTAGATAACAGTACAGAAGGATAGTGGATAGAACGCATGGGATTGTATAAATTTAGACATACGTTTCTTGTATATGATGTCACGACCCGTACCCGCTTTTCGGATACGAGTCCGTGTCCAAGTCCAGCCTACGCCGCAGTATCGACGGTAGAACGTTGTCTAGTATACACAAGTCACAGAAATCTAGAACTAATCATGGAAATCTATATCTCATCCACAGAAGTAAAAGGTACAACTAACTCAAGGGAGCAATATATACTGAAGAACTGAATAATGAAGAATAATATAAAAATGAATTTTTTGAGTTATCAAGAAATCAAGTCATGTTCGGTGGAGACAAATCCACTACCAGTAGACGAAAATAAAATAGTGACATGAAAATAAAATAACAAAGTCCAAACTATATATGCTAAGCATCTATGACGTCATCAGCTGTAGTGGTACCGTAGTGCGGCTTATACACCTGCTCCTCTGCACCTGGATCAACCTCGAATAAACCTGGAGAGATCACCATGTCCTCAGGGGACTAGCAAGATACATAAAACATGCCTACTACTATGACAGTAAATAACATATATGGAAGATAAGAACAGTGGAAGAAAAACATCTAAGAAGCGACATGTCATATGGAAATGTAATACTAGACTTGGCTAACAATCAATCGAATAACTCCTATAAACTGTAGTATAATGCAAGATACTCCCAATCTGTAGTATGTATCAATTGTAGTACAATGAAAGATACTTCCAATCGAAAATAACCAATCCTAGTATCAATCTCCTCTCCTAAAGGAATAAAAGATTATATAAAATCCTATAAACTGTAGTACAATGAAAGATACTCCCAATCTATTGAATGTCACAAGTCATGTTAGTTCATACTCAAGTCAAGTCCAAGTCAATCAATCACGACCAGATCAAGTCAATCAAGAAAAACATGGCAGAACTGACAAATCTATCACAAGACATAGTGAACACGAAGACGACCAAAAAAGAGAGGCAGTGAGACAAATATTATCCTATACGTGCACGTAAATCTATAAAACAAGAAAGGTAGTAGATTATAAACTAAGTGGAATATGAGAAGCATGTGACAATATGAAAAGAAATACAATAGGAAGGAAAACATGTAAATACTGTATAAGTTCGACAAGGTATACTTGCCTATGGTCCCGAGGACTCATACCCTATGTGACACACACACACACACACACACACACACACACACACACACACACACACACACACACATATAAATATATATTTAATGAACCAAAACTTTATTGAAGTAATAGACGTAAAATGCCGAAGCCTATACAAGTAAGCGCTCTAAATGCTACAAGGGAAAACAAAACAAACCGTACAGGACGCGCACAAAAAGGAACCGGATCTCTACGTCAGCCGAAGAGGGGAGGCGAGAGGAACTCGGAAGATGGCCTAAGCAAGGACCTCCCAAAAAGTGTTGGAGGTATGAGAGCATCGCCTCCTAGCTTTAAAAATTTATCTGATGACCTCTCTGAACAATTGTGGATGGAGGAGTTTGCAGCCTTCATATCTGAATTTGTTCCTGTTCTTCCATAAAATCCAAATACCAGCGGCAACGACGATCTGGTGTCCGTGGGAGCGGCTCCAGCTGGCTAGAAGATCGTGGAGGCCCTCGGTCGGGGGGACTATACTAAGTCTATTGTGAAGGTTAAACCAAATCTGGGTCGCTAACTCACCGGAGAAAAAGACGTGCTCAGCAGATTCTAAAGTGTGCTCTATGCAGTAGTGGCATCTGGATGCAAGGCTAAATCCGATGGAATTGGTGTGGTCGTCCATTGGAAGCTTATGACGAAGCGTACGCCATATAAGGATAGACCATTTGGTAGGAATATAAGACTGCCAAAACTTAGTACACATGGTATTCGGCACGTCGTTGCCTCGGGCCTCAATTCTGGCGGAAGCCAGCGTAAAATTCCCGCCAGTGTTAGGGATCCATCTCCACTGGTCGGTTGTGTCAGTGATCCGTAGATTAGCTGTAAGAAGAGAGTCGACCGCCGGTTGATCAAGCCAATCTTTGACCCTACCCCAATTCCATCTGGAGCCGTCCTTCCACAGATCCCTAATTTTGTACCCCTATGGCGTTCAAACGTTAGGCTAAATGGTGTCCACTCCAAGCCACCGTTCTTTACATGTCGAAGATCTCCCATTGCCAACTGAAGACGGATTAAAGGTTCAGTGAGGTTGCTCCCCCGGATTATACGATGCCACGACGTCGAAGATCTATTGTTGATCACCGCTTCTGACAGATGAGAGAATCTGGAGTATCTAGCTCTCATGAACCTCGTCCATAACGAGCTCTCTGTGCACAATTTCCACTACAGCTTCATGGAGCAGGCGTCTACGATGTGGGCGATCCTGCTGAATCCCATACCTCCATCCTCGGTGGGTTTGGCCATGGTATCCCAACTGGCCCAGTGGTGTTTGTCCTTGCCGTTACTGTGCCCCCAGAAGAACTTGGCTAAGAGGAATTCAAGAGAATAGAGGACCTTCTTGGGGGGAGTTGACGGCCAGGGTATACAATAGGATAGACGAAAGGACGTATTTGATAAGGATCATTTTGCCTCCTGGAGATAATGTAGCATTGTGCCATCCCGCGATAAGTTTGCGGATCTTGTCTACAAGGTTGTTGTATATATCTGAGTTGGACCTACCGTACACCAGCGGGCATCCTAGATAGATGAAAGGCGGGTAGGTCGTGCCAAACGAGGTGATATTGGAGATCAGAGCTGAGTGGGTTCTGTCAGCTTTGTGATGGGTGTAGATGACGCTCTTGTTGCTATTGACTCGCTGGCCGGAGCATCTAGTGTATCTGGCGATCGTACCATGAACCACCTCGATAGATCCGATGTCTCATGAGGAGAAGATAAGAATATCGTCAGCGTACGCTAGGTGCGTGATAATTGGACAGCCAGTAGTGGTGCGGAAGTGGTGGAAGTTGGCCGTTCTGGTCATGCTATTGAGGCTTCTGCTGAGAGATTCTACCATAATGATAAAAACGGTGGAAGAGAGGGGATCCTCCTGTCTAACCCCACGAGTAGAACGGAAGAACCCCGCAGCCTGACCATTAATGACGGTGGAGAACCATGCGTTGTTGATAGATCTAAAAATGATGTCAATCCAGGAGTCAGATAAACCAAAAGCCCTGAAGACCGAGATCATGAATTGCCAGTCCAGGCAGTCATATGCCTTCTCCATGTCTAATTTGATGGCAACGTTCCCTCCTTTGGACAGAAATTTCATATATATGATCATCTCTTGAGCGAGGAGATTGTTGTCAGTGATGTTCCGGCCTTTAACAAAACTATTTTGCTCTTCGGAGATGATCTTGGAGAGGAGGTTGGACATCCGATTGGCAACGATCTTCGATATGATCTTGTTGGTGAAGGTGCAAAGGCTGATAGGGTGGAAGTCTTTGAAAGTTTCTGGGTTGTCTTTTTTAGGGATGAGGATGATGTTGGCGCAAAAAATGGAGTTGGGATATCTGGCCCATTAGAAGAAGGCTATAGTGGCTTCTAATAAGTCGGTTTTTAGGATGTCCCAACAAGCCCTGAAAAAGACACCATTGAAGCCGTCAGGCCCCGGGGCACTGTGTTCATTAATGGACCAGACAGCCGCCTTCACCTCCTGCTCCGAAGTAGTAACCGCCAAGGTCTCATTCTCGCTATAGCTGATGAGGGATGGGATCTCGGACAGGAGCACAACATCTTTAATGATAGGCTCTTTGGTGAACAGGTTAGAGTAGAAGCTCTCCGCCGCTGCCTGAATGCCTTCCTGGTTGTCCAGAAGGGCGCCATTGTCGTCATGTATCCGGTGTAATTTTAATTTGTTTCTGCGGCCTTTGACGCATGCATGAAAGAACTTGGTGTTCCGGTCACCGTCAGTGTCCCAGGTCAATCTAGCTTTTTACCTCCAGAAGTCCGTCTCAACTTTCAGCCTGGATTTAAGAAGAGCTTTGGCGAGATTGAGCGAGGCGCGGGCTGCTGGAGACCGGTCTATGGAATAATATGCCTCCGTGTGAGTGATGTCGTCCTCAGCCTCCTTAATAGCCTAAAAAATGTCTCCAAAAGCCATTTTGCTCCAAGACGTTAATGCCGATCTAGAGGCTTTCAATTTGGCAGCCATCCGTATCAGGGGGTCAAGTTCCGAAACAGAGTTCCAAGCGGATGCCACGACAATCTGGAATTGGGGGTGGTAACGCCAGAAGTTGAGGAAACGGAATGCTTTAGTAGTACTGGTGAGGTTGTTGCCGATCATGATGAGAAGGGGGGAGTGATCTGATTCGGTGGAGTTAAGATGGAAGAGGTTAGTAATCAGGCCCAAGTCAGTCCAGCTGTCGTTGATCAACACTCGGTCCAAACAGGAGTACTGCCTCCGATGTCCTTCCTGCAAGTTGTACCAGGTGAATGCACTGCCGTGGTAGGGGATGTGGGTTAAGTTACCATGGAATATAAAATTGTTGAAATCGTCCATCGTCGACTGTGGGGGTGTGCGACCACCAGATTTCTCTTCAACGCAAGACACCATGTTGAAGTCTCCGATGCAGAGCCACAGGAGATCATGGTAGGGTAAGGCAGCTTACAGCAGGTCTGTCCAGAGCAATCTACGCTCGGGGATGTCACAAATGTCGTGAACGGCAGAAAGGATGGAGCGAGACTTGAGATCCGAGTGTTGTCGCGACCCGCACCCGCTTTTTGGATACAAGACGTGTCTAAGCCAGCCTACGCCGCAGAGTCAGCGGTAGAATGCTGTCAAGCCCGCAAGAAATAAATGCTCAAAATAAACATTACTGCTCATTCATATTTCTAAATTTGATTACAACCTTTACAATATTTATAAATAAGAAAATACAAAGATTCTCATAATTAATAAAAATGATACAATGGCTATCTATCTCTAGGTTGACCTCAGCATACCCATGCCTTCCCAGTACTAAGAATAATCGCGGCTAAACCTGAAAAATATTGGTTTCCAGTCAGGAATAGAACAAGTACACAAACCGACGGTAATGCAAAACCATAAAAGAATTAACAAGACATGAAAATAACATATGAGAGATGAAAACTAGAAAGTAACTGACATCATGGCAAGCGGTAAAGAAAATAAGGAATCAAATAAAATACAACTATCTACGTAATTTGGAACATCCTTTTCGACATGTGAACGGCTAAGGGGTAAATACGGCACCCTGCATGTGTCGTATGGAGCTGCTATCAGTCAAGATTAGACATATTGGGATGGGTATGGGTAGTTCACACGTCTACTAAGATATTTCCCCGTCCAGCTAGTACTCATGGAATCAGGTCGCAAGCATGGTAATCATGAAAATGGCAGTCTAGAATGTATAATAAATCCTTGATACTAATCTCCATGTGACGAGCGTGTCAACAAGCATCAAGACATATGTATAAACATTAAATAAAAAGACTACTATGAATCAAAAGCAATCAGAAAGTGTACTTGTCTGAGGTCCTTTGCTGGTGAAACCGACAATACTATACTACTCAGTGGGCCACAACAGTCAAACTCATACAACAGTCTCCAAATGCTGAAATAAATATTACCAACGTTCTCAAAATAGTCAAATTAGCTAGAATTGCCTGTCCTTAAGTCCAATTCTGGACACAGGGGCAAAACGATAATTTTGGGTCAAACGGTGTCCGCCGTTGGACTCGCTTTGCACCGAAAAGTGTGCCAGAATCAACGGTCTCTAAAGTTGTCAAACTATATGTCTACAAATTCGTTTTGATGATACGAACCCAACCGTATGTCCAAAGTTGGATTCCGGCAGGCCGTGCACAAAATCGCCCGTTGAATCGGATAGTGGGGCCCGCAACAAGGCGATCCGATCAACTGTCTCAGAATTGGACCAAACTTGGCATACAGGACAAAAAAAATGATACGGTCCTGTTGGCGTAAGTTTTGTCTCGATCTAACAAACGTGCACAAAGTAATTGAAAAATTTGCACAGAGGTCGATACGGTGAATTTCGACGGATACGCATCAAATTCGTCGCGCACACGCACCAATTTAAATTCTGTCAAATCCCACACGTCCACGAAGTCGATATGCTCCTTTCAATGCTTTTGGTTCGTGACTACGTCGCTCGGTTTGACAGGACGCACGTCCTATCGAAGGTTTTTCTAGTTTTGAAAACTATTTTTGCTAAGTTTTTCCTGATTTTCAAATTGATTTTTAACAGAAAATAACCAACTAGAAATGAAACTAAAAATAGGGTATCGATCTCGGTTATGTTGTCTACAAGGTTGTTCAAGCGGTTTTCCAAGTTTCACGATATTCTGGTCGTAAATCGACCGCCAACTTTGGGTTTCGGGACAGTTTCTATAGTCCAGAATTTTAGATTTTTCTCGATCTTGGAACTCGATTTGCGACGCGCACACCGCAAATTATTCAAATCTATTTGAATGGGATTGAAGGTGTATAGGTTGTTTACATACCTGTTTAATTGGTTCGTAAAACGATGAACCGTATTGTCGGGAAATCGACCATGAACAGGCTCCGTCGGCTGCTACTGCTGCTGTACTGTTTTTTCGGCCAATCGCCGCGGTTTGGCCGCCTGTGGCCGCGCACGGCAGCGCACGGCGGTGGCGCGCAGGGGGGCGCGGCCAGGGCGTGGGTTCGAGTTAGGGTTTCGACTGCCCTCTCTCTCCGAATATATATAAGTTGTTGTCGCCAACAGGGTCGGGGAGGGGATTAGTGTTCGGCTGTGGGGTTTCTCGGGTTGGGCTTTGTAAAGCTCGGGTTGGTGTTTTAATGTAGCCCGGTTGGGCTAGCTTAGGATTGCTGCTTCTTTGTTTTTTCTTTTACTGTTTCTTTTTCTATTTCCTTTTTCTTTTTCTATTTCTTTTTCTTTTTCTATTTCTTTTTCTTTATCTATTATACAAATATATATCCCATATATATATATATATATATATATATATATATATATATATATATATATATATATATATATATATATATATATATATATATATATATATATCCTTAAAATCACAAAACTTAAAATACTTTAAATAAATATTATAAATACCAATATTCCTATTATCTATATATGGAAAAGCACATTTATACCTATATATATATATATATATATATATATATATATATATATATATATATATATATATATATATAATATATATATATATAAATTTAATTTACCATAAATCGACTCAATAATAATAATAATAATATTTAAATGGAATGAACATGCTTATTAAATCTCCACAAAATAACCTTAATAATAATAAAATAATAAAAATTGCCCCAATGGGTGATCTTTACCACACACCCTTACTTGGGTCAAAGATTGTTCCAATATTGGAAAACATCATTAATAATAAAAATATAAATTTTGTACCTCTAATTTAATAATTAGAAAATATTTCTAAAATTCTAAAATAATATTAAGAACATTTGTACACCAATAAAATATGCCCACATGGCCATCTTTGGTCACACCACATGTCTATTTGGGCCTGGGTTTGGTCCGGGCCCAGTTTGGGCTATTTTGGTCCAACCCGGTCATCAAAATCAATATATAAAATAATATATTATTAAAATAATTTAAATGAGTCAATTCACAACTTGGCCTGGTTTTTCTAGTTATGACATCACTATGGCTCGACCTTCCTCTACCATGGCTAAACACTAGTCAAAGCACGCCATTGCACTATCCGTGCCATGATTTCTAGTCACCTTGTACCCAAATTCTTAACCATGACTAAAATCATCTATCCTAATAATTAACTAATTAATTATTTATAAAATCTAAAAATCATTATCTAAATAAAATAAATAATAATAAAATATTTTAAAAATTTTGGGAAGGGGAGCTACAAATCTACCCACCTTAAAAATAATTTCATCCTCAAAATTCTAACTCATAAACATGCCTAAAATTCAAAACAATAAATAAATAAATAATCCACTATTACCTCAATCTTCTCAAATTTAATTTCTCAGAAATATTTATACCTCCTCCTAGCCATTCTGTAACTACATAACCTCAAGGACTTCTATCCACATTTGGTCACACTACTCTTCAAAACTAAAATCTTATAATCTTCTAACTAGTTGCCAACAATCCTACCAATAGATATCTACTGCACATGGCATCTATAATCTTTTCCTATCTATCAAGCAACCCAAAATTTAACAAGCAACAAATTTACACAAGTAGCTAAGAAATATTGATAAATTCTAATAAGCGTGATCATTCGTCGCTCTGAAATAGAAAGGACAGGAAGATAAGAAAGATTAATCGAGAGCAAATATGAAGCTTCAAGGGAGGTAAAGAGTATCCAATGATGCAGATAGAGAGAAGGTTTATGAACCATTAACTTATTTGTTAGATTGGGCTACTCTGGTCCAGTCACTTGCTACATAAAAGAACCCTTCGTTTCTTAGAGGGGCTTGCAATCCGTACAATACAGAAATTCCATTCTCGGAGTTAATCTGAGCAAGGTTCCATAATAGAACAAAATTTGAGAAATCAAGATTGTGGTCTTTTTCGTGGTTATTTAAACACACGAGCAAGAGATATAAATGCAATACAAGATCGAATCGCGACTTCCAAGTAGATGGAATAAGGGTTATGAATGACATCACATTCTAAGAGGTGGGAACTACCTAATAGGTATAGGGACCTATTTCAAATAATTTAATTTTAATAGTCCAAATATAGGGGTTTGCATGGATGTGTTCTACTGGGTCTTAATGGGTTCTCTATTTGGACTTTACTCGCTGGTTGGATGAACCTGAGATTTTAATCTATATTGACTGAACAAGATCCCAATGATAAAACTAGTTCTACTAGATTAGGGTAACCTAGAATAGGATTCCTCCCAAGTGGTTGAGCTATTTGCCAGTCAGGTTGGTTAGCTAAATTCATAAAGCCCAAAAATGCGTCTTCAGTGACTTTTGTGTTTAAGTAGCACACAAGGCCTCAATTGGGTGGCACACTAGTGGTATATGTGTAGTGGGCTTTGAGTAGTTCACAACCATATATTGGGTCGAATGAATTGAGTCAAGGTTGAGGCCCTAGTGGAAGTCAGGAAGTATACTGGTATTATGGTAAGGGTTATAGCTAGTCCTTTTAACCTGAAAGTCGTACCACAAAAATATAGTACAAAGGGACAGGTTTGAGTGGAACATGATATGCCTAGATGAAGGTGGACTCGTCTAGATCTTGTATATGAAATTTGTTGGAAGGTAACAGCTGGTCTTGTGCTCCGAATATTAATGGCACGGCCGGGGACACAAAATGATCTAAATGGAAAGTAGGGGTCCATGGGGCACTAATTATCATTCTAATGGAAATTATTCTAATCAATCAGTAATCCTCATATATCCCAAAATTTTAGGAGACCTACAGTCTACCTACCTTAGAAGCTAGGACATGGTTTTAGGAATAATGAGGTTAGAAGAATTTTAAAGTCTAGATATTGTACCTTTACTCTTGTTAATAAAGAATAAGGCGCGGCGTAACAGGATACAGTAGATGTATAAGTCAAGTCAAGGATTGTTCCTCAATAAATGGGAGACGAGTGTGTACAATGACATATGGTCGATAGAATAAAATGATCTACTCGTACATAGTATACAAGAGTTATCGACGGGGTAACCAACTCTAAGGCACATCATATGAAGAGATTTATAACAACTGAGTCGTGAATTTCTATTTGTGTCGAACCTGCCAGACTATTGTCACACGAGTTCTAGTTAAAGCAAGCTTCAAACAAATAATTAGAGGTCACAACAATTGGTTTCTGAGAATAAATAGTCTCCTAGGTTGGCATTTGATTAAGGGAAAGATCCTATTCATTCTCGGACTCCAATGACTAGAAGATCATGATAGTAGGTTTTAGGGTCGAATGGAGGACGAGTTACTCAATGCAAGGTTCCAGTCACAGGGCTGGCCGATGGTAGCTACACTTGCGTATACAACTATCATAGCCATGGGGGATACTCTGTATCTATCTATCAATTACGAGATTTCGTCTTTCCAATCAGTAAAAGAAAAAAATGATAAAGAGTTCAAGAGAGATGTTACTAAATACAATTTTGTGATTCAAAGACGAATATATAATTCAAGAGAAATTGTCAATGCAGTTGCGGATGAGATCCTAGAGACATTTATATCTCAATCCACGTAGGTTAATCAGAGGGAGAGCGAACCGAGTGCACTACGGTTGATCAGACCATTATACATCGATTCTGATTAGACAATATGTTAGTAGGCGTCCCCAATAGCATATGTCTTGAATCAAGCTTGATGAAAGAGTTAGCTTGCAAAACTAGGCTGTAATAGCAGCATTGGTCAAGATAGTCAAAATACAAGTATGCGAGATTTTTGAAAGGAGGCACAAATAGTTCAAGTTTTGAGATAATCAAACCTTACCTGGTGTTCTTGCTTATACAGTCTTCCTACTATCCATAAGGCCTTGGTCGACTAATGGGTATGGACCTCTAAATTCTATATTCTTGGTAAACCTATTAGTGTCAGTCAATTACCTTGTTAATAGATCACAAGGACCACGGGATGCTAGGTTGGGAGACATGCTATTCAACTTGCAGAACTTTCACTAGTTTTGGCTTTGGATCTTATGGGACACACAGGGCATTTTCCTATCGTCTATAGTATCCTAAACATGTAATCACGTCTGAAGTCACTTTACCGAGAATTATGCCTCGCCCGTATACTCAGGCTGCGGTAAACCCTTGGTTCCGTAATTCAGCTGTAATATGCTATCAGGTACTCTACCCTATATTGACACAAGGGTATCTAAGATCTAAAGAGATCAACGAGGACATAGTTTTAGCAATGTTCCATAAACTATGATTCTTCGAAATGATTTCAATTCTGTGGGTTGTGCCTTGCCAGTGCGCTGCTGGCTGCAGTGAACCCACACTCTCCGCTCTCAGGTAATTAGCGACAGTGCACTGCGGTCTAGTCATCGCAGTCATTTAATTACTCTAATTATATTCCTAATACTTCAAGGAGCTACTAGAGATTCAAACTAGTTGACTATGATAGAAAGTGTAATATCTGCCTATAAGTCTCAATCCTTAAAGTAAAAGACTGGTCGGGAGAAAATATCTAAAGACAAGGGAAGTAAGAACATCCTAATCTTTATCGCATATATATTTCAAATGGTTGAGGAAAAACTTTGAATCAAGTCTACCTCGAGATTTGTATATGAATAACAGAATCAGGAATTATAAACCAATTCTTTACAGCAAAATAGAATTTTAAATAGGCAATTCTACTTATGATATAAGGTTTATATCTAATAGAGCAACAGAAAATTAAACAATTTATCAAGACTAGAGCCTTAATTCTAGGAAGCCTAACTTACCAAGTGAATAGTATATCCACATTGGATCATAACGTCATATCAAAAGCAATAGTGTATCTGTAGAGATTTGGCAAGCTATCTGAATTTAATAATTCCTTATCTAAATTGCATGGCCTATCTGACAACCTTAACTACCCAACGGTCAATTTGGACAAAGGACTCCTAGTCCTAGTCATTCTCTTAAATCAATTTAACCTAAGTTGTGAATGAGCATTTTCTAGTCGCAGGCTAGCATTGGTACGACTAACTTAAGTACCATCACGAGTTCGCATATTTTACGAAAGCTGACCTGCATGGGCCACCACAAAAACTTGTCACGATCCGCACCCGCTTTTCGGATACGAGACGTGTCCAAGCCAGCCTACGTCGCAGAGTCGGCGGTAGAACGCTGTCAAGCCCGCAAGAAATAAATACTCAAAATAAACTTTATTGCTCATTCACATTTCTAAATTTGATTACAACCTTTACAATATTTATAAATAAGAAAATATAAAGATTCTCATAATTAATGAAAATGATACAACGACTATCTATCTCTAGGTTGACCTCAGCATACCCATGCCTTCCCAGTGCTAAGAATGATCACGGCTAAACATAAAAAATATTGGTTTTCAGTCAGGAATAGAACAAGTATACAAACTGACGGCAATACGAAAACACAATTGAATTAACAAGACATGGAAATAACATATGAGAGATAAAAATTAGAAAATAACTGACGTCATGGCAAGTGGTGAAGAAAACAAGGAATGAAATAAAATACAACTATCTATGTGATTTGGAATATCCTTTTCGACATGCGAACGGCTAAGGGGTAAATACGACACCCGGCACGTGTCGTGTGCAGCTGCTATCGGTCAAGATTAGACATATTGGGATGGGTATAGGTGTCACGCCCCAGAACCAGAATACTGGAGAGCGGGGGCAGACATAGCCAGCTACGTATATGAAATGGAATCCATCTCGCTATACGGTCACGGCTGTCTAGATACATGAGGGTTTATCTACAAGCCAACAGTCTCTTAAGGTCATGAACAAGCCTAGTGTCTCAATCACAAGCAAGTAAGTAAAAGGTTACAAGAAGTATGATCATTAAATATACAATAGTAAGGCGTCCCAAACATTACATATTCAGCTGATCATGAAGCTAGTCGTTACAAAATGTTAGGATTAGCATGAGTTTAGTCATACATGATCAACCCTAGGATCTGTCAATCATGTTACAGCCCGTAGGCAGACAGTAAGTAAAGTGAAATCGAGCTAAACAGGTGCTCGTCGGCTAAACGCCTCAAAAGAATATTTTTACAATAAAGTGGAAGATCAAAAATAAACCCACTCGTTGCCAGGGTTTCGTCTAGTGGCCACCATCTGGCTGGAAGGTCGGTAGATCCTCTGGAGCTGCTCCGAAATCTGGCCACACAAAACCAGCTGGGTCAGACCCCAGAAAGAGCAAGTGCCACAAAGGAGGCTTCACTTAGGAACTAAAACCAGCAATCAGCACAAGAGTATAAATAAAGTAAGAACTGGAAATAAAGAAAATACATCAGGAGGATATACGACGAGATAACTATGGAACTATTCAGATAACCAGGTTACAACCCGTAAACCAAACAAGGACCGGGGTTGTAACACTTCGTCTGAACAGAACTTAGATTCTCACCATTTATCGATAAAATAAATACAGGCATTCAGGTCATGCAGTAATCTGGAACAGAATCAGGACAAGACTAGACTGGTTAGACTCCATCCAATCATTTCACGGCCAAGCAAGAATTACGGCTTGATACTTTAACTAACTATGGTTATCACAAGCCTAATTACTAACAAGATGCAGTAAGAATCTTCCACAGCCACAAGCCCTGCACTCCATCCAGGTTACTCGGATTAAAAGAATTAGAGTTGAATTCAGGTGGGTACATCGTCCAGGAAATGCATGTACCCTTAGGTAGCTTGAAGGGTGCAACACATGACAGTGTGCTGGAAATGTGCCCTACTCGACGGCAGGATACAGATCCAAGGCGTGCCCAGGTAACGGGATTGCCTGTAGCTGGGAGATCTCTTTATGACTAGTGTATTAATCTAGTTATTAGCCTTAGTCCATTTTAATGGATAGTCCTGACCGTGGTACTCAGGAGTCCCCTCCTAGACATGATGCAAGACAGGACTGGATTATTTGTACAAGCACAATCGCCCATGGTGTCCAGGTTAATTATACCGATCATGTCATGCCAGGTAGCCGTCGCAACAGCTTATCAGATATATCATGTCAGGTTTATCATATCAAGTGTACTAGTCAGGAGTGCGCCACGACGGACCACTATCAGGTCATGTCAGGTTATTATGTCAGGAGTGCACCACTACGGGTCACTATCACGTCATGCTCAATTATCAATTCCAAACATATCAAATGAATTCATGATTTTCAAGTTCAGGACAAAAGGCGTAAGGATATAAAATGGACATTAAATATCTAATAAAATATCAATATACAGGGCTATAGAAGAGCCATGTGGCTAAGGCACATACGGCCAGGATGGATCTCATGCGGCTGGGGAAGGAGTCGGGTTCATGCGGCTGGGGAGAGATTCATGCGGGTCGGGGGAACTAAGGATCCATGCGACTTGCAGGAGAGGGATTCTCATGCGGCTGGAATAAATCGAACTCATGCGGCCAAGAGAAGGGCAAGACACATGCGGCCAGGAGGGCAAGGGTACTCCTGCGGCTGGCAGAAATGAGTCTATGCGGCTCAACCAAGTCGAGCCCCATACGACTGATGGGGGGGAGTTCATGCGGCTTATAAGGTTCAGGATCTCATGCGGCTGGCGGATATAGGACTCATGCGGCCAGCGAGTGAGTCTGGTTCATGCGGCTCGCCAAGGCTGTGCACATGCGGCTGGGTCTAACTCATACGGCCAAGATAAGGTGATGCGGCAGGATAAGGTCCTCAGCCCTATGCGACTGAACTGACTGGGTCCCATGCGGCCGGGAATACTTGCCGCATGAACTTGTCACACGGTCAAGTCAAGGCAATAGTGCATGCGGTTGGAACTGACTTGCCGCATGAATGTTCATGCGGTCAAGTACACCATGCGACTCGGGACTGTGCTTCTTCTCCAAATTTTCGAGAAGAAGTACACCATAAGCCATGGCTTCCAAGCTGCATAACTCTATCATCCGGAGCCTAAATCCGAACTTCCATAGGTCAAAATGGGGTAGAACGAGATTCTCTACAACATAGAACCCTCAAAACTCAGAAATAACAGGATTAAGTAGATCAAAACCCAAGAAATTCGAAAATAAAGTAAACTTAGATCTAGAAGAATCTAGCCATGGAAAGTGAAAATGCCAAGTTCTAAAGTAAGTTAAAATGCTGTAAGGAAGAGAATGAAGCAATAAAATTAGAGTTCCTCCATGAAGTAAGTTGCACTTGCCTAGACCTCTCTCTCCCTCTCTTTGGTAGGTAAGGAAGTAATGGTAGAGAAGATGATAAATGAAGAGAGAGAAAGGAGAAGGGTTAATAAATGGTAGTGGTGGTGGTAAGTAGAGGGTTCACCCCTTGGTTCATGATGAACCAAGAGCAATCCTAAACCGAACCAAGCCAACCCAAACCAAGAATAAACCAAGCCCAGGGAGGAAATTAAGTAAGGAAATCATGCAATACAAGAATAAATACGTACACGTATTCCAGAAATACGTAATACGAACCACAGGCATTACAACTCTACCCACCTTAAAAGAATTCCGTCCTCGGAATTTAATCAAGAGGCTAGAGGAGCAATGACAAGCTACATTAATCACATGCAAGCTATAACTAGGCAGACAATCACTCATTCAAGCAAGGAATCGAAGGCATGAGGCATAAGAAAGATATTATACCTCACGAGTCAAACAAGTCGGGATATCGCGATCGGATATCATCCTCACGCTCCCACGTTGACTCCCCTAAAGAGTGATGACCCCAAGCAACTCGGACTAACTTGATAGTCTTGTTCTTGAGGATCTTCTCTCTCCGGTCCAATATAGACACAGGCCTCTCCTCATACGAAAGGTTGGTACCAACAACCAATTCTGAATGATCCAGGATGTGGCTCGGGTTCGGAATATACCGTCGTAATTGGGATACATGGAACACGTCATGCACCTCGCTTAGCGACGGTAGAAGAGCGAGACAATAGGATACATCTCTTACTCGCTCCAGAATATCAAACGGTCCTATATACCTAGGACTAAGCTTGCCCCGTACGCCAAAACGAATGACGCCACGGTTAGGCGAAATCCTCAGGAATACATGATCGCCGACCGAAAACTCGAGAGGGCGCTGATGAGAATCGGCCCAATGGCGTTGGCAATCTTGGGCAACTCGAAGATGTTCTCTGACTCGCCTGACCACTTCAACTGTCTGGGCAATTATTTCTGGACCGAGCATCTGTCTCTCTCCAACATCATCCCAGGCTAGCGGGGATCTACACTTCCTACCATACAGTGCCTCGAACGGTGCCATCTGGATACTGGCCTGGAAACTGTTGTTGTACGAGAACTCCACCAGGTGCAGGTAATCTTTCCATGAACCACCGAAGTCAAGTGTACAGGACCGCAACATGTCTTCAAGAGTCTGGATCGTGCGCTCCGACTGGCCATCTGTCTGCGGGTGATAGGCTGAACTAAACTGGAGATGAGTCCCCAAACTCTCTTGCAGGCTACGCCAAAAGTGCAACGTAAATCTTGAATCTCGGTCCGAGGTGATACTGACTGGCACACCGTACAATCTGACAATCTGCCTGTGGTACATCTCTGCTAACTAAGCCATCGACTGACCAACTCTAAAGGGGAGGAAGTAAGCTACCTTCGTGAGCCTGTCAACTATAACCTAAATAGCATCTCGACCAGCTGGGGATCTAGGCAATCCAGTCACAAAATCCATGGTCACATGCTCCCACTTCCACTCTGGAATGGGCAAGGGCTGAAGAAGTCCAGCCGGTCTCTGATGTTCGGCCTTAACTTGTTGGCAAACCAAACACCGAGAGACAAACCGAGCTATCTCCCGCTTCATGCCATTCCACCAAAAATGCTGCCGGATATCACGGTACATCTTCGTACTGCCAGGATGAATGGAATATTGAGAACTGTGAGCCTCTGCCATGATTTTCTGTCTGATATCTCTACTAGATACACAAAGACGATTACCATGTCGAAGTGTACCATCCTCATGAATGCATAACTTTGGCCTTCTTTCTGCCTCACAATCTGCTCTGAGCCGCTGAAGCTTGGAATCTGTTGACTGCGCCATCCGGATCCTCTCGACTATAATGGACTGAACTTGCATACTGGCCATCAATGCCACACTGGAAGGGAGAACAACTTCAATACCCATCTTCTGAAGATCTGCTAACAGCTCTGGTTGCGCTGTTAGGAAATAAACTCCTGCTCTCCTGCTCAATGCATCTGCTACGACGTTGGCCTTCCCAGGATGATACTGCAGGTTGACATCATAATCCACAAGAAGCTTCAGCCACCTTCTCTGACGCATGTTAAGATCTTTCTGAGTGAAAATATACTTCAGGCTCTTGTGGTCGGTGAAAATCTCCACCCTATCTCCGTACAAATAGTACCTCCACAACTTAAGTGCAAACACCACTGCTGCCAGCTCCAAGTCATGGGTTGGGTAATTCCTCCCATGATCACGAAGTTGTCGTGACGCATAAGCTATTACCTTCCCATGCTGCATCAGAACACATCCTAAACGTCTGCCTGAAGCATCACAGTACACTGAGAATCCTCCGGTCCCATCTGGAAGCGTAAGAATAGGAGCTGTTATCAGGCCTCGTTTCAACTGCTCAAAAGAACTCTAACACTCTGCTATCCAAGCAAACTGCGCATCCTTGTGGGTCAACTGCGTCAATGGCGCTGAAATCTGAGCAAAATCTGAAACAAACCGTCGGTAGTAGTCGGCCAATCCAAGAAAACTACGAACCTCTGCAACTGTGCTGTGCACTGGCCATGACTCAATAGCCACAATCTTCTGGGGATCCACTTCTACTCCTCCTCTGGTGATGATATGACCCAAGTACGAAATGCGATCGAGCCAGAACTCGTATTTACTGAACTTAGCATACAACTGGTACTCCCTGAGGATCTGAAGAACTATACGGAGATGCTGCTCATGCTCCGCCTCACTCTTGCTGTAGACCAGGATGTCATCCAAGAACACAATCATAAACTGATCCAAGTAAGGCATGAAGATGCGATTCATGAGGTCCATGAATACTGCCGGCGCATTGGTCTCTCCAAAGGGAATAACAAGGAACTCCCAATGCCCATACCTTGATCTGAAAATTGTTTTCGAGATGTCCTGCTCTCTGACTCGGATCTGATGATATCCTGAGAGCAAGTCGATCTTCGAGAATACGGATGCCCCTTTGAGTTGATCAAACAAGTCATCTATCCTCGGAAGAGGGTATCGGTTCTTGATTGTCACTGAGTTCAAGGTACGATAATCAACACATAACCTGGACGTACCATCCTTCTTTTTCACAAGAAGCATCGGGGCTCCCCAAGGCGATCCACTAGCACGAATGAATCCCTTGGTTCTGAGTTCTTCAATCATCTTGTACAATATCTCCAACTCTGACGGCGCCATCCTGTAGACTCTCTCTGACACTGGGGCTGTTCCGAGAATCAAGTCTATAGTGAACTCGATCTCCCGCTCCGGAGGCATACCTGGAAGTTCTTTTGGGAAAACATTTGGAAACTCTTCGACTGTCCTGGGCAACTGAACTGCTGCTACTGCCATCCGCAATATCGGAGGAGAAGACTCAACCTCGCCTCTGGAAAATGAAAACTCTGGCTCTCCTGCAATACTAAAAACAACCCTACCAATATGGCAGTCTATTCTAGCATACTGGTTCCTCAACCAATCCATCCCTAAGACTACATCATAATCGGCCATCGGGAACTCTATCAATCTAGCGGGGAATTCTCTACCGCTAACTACGATTCGACATAAGGAAAACACTCTATCTACTCCCACAAGTCCGTTACCAGTAAGTATATTAAGCCTTACTGATAATGACTCGGGCTCCAATCCTATCCGTGTCGCGAATCGTGCAGACATAAAAGAATACGATGTACCAGAATCAAATAAAGCTGAAGCTGGAAATGAGTTGACGAGAATAGTACCTGCCACTACTTCTCCTGGTGCCAATCCTTCCTCCACGGTCATCACCATAGCCTGACTGTGCCCTCGGGGTGCTGGTCCCCTCTGCTGAAATCCTCGTTGCCTATTCTGACTCTGGGCCTGGGCTTGTGCATACTGCTGGGGGTTTTGCTGCTGGAACACTTGGGTCTCAGGCGGCAAGGGCCTATGCAATGGATACTGCTGCTGCTGGACCGGAGCTGGTCCTCTCACCGAAGAGCTAGAAAGGTTGGACGATGATGAACCTGTTAGGGTTATATACTAAAAGCATCACTTTTGTAGTAACCTTATTTCCTTAAATTTTGAATGAGAATCATATGGGCAAATGTTTGCATATTGTATTTGTTGCAAGTGTTAATGCAAATGTCTGATATTCTATATTGTAGATAATATGGTGTGTGGTGTCACACAGAAGATCATATTATCAGTTTCCTATGGAGTATATAAATAGTTCACAACCTAGATGGACTTGGACAATCTATTGGAAAGGTTGTAGTGTAATCTGGTATTAGTCTATCTTGACTATAGGTTTACACTAGTATACTTTGTGTGTATTAAACAGGACCACTTGAGGTTGTTCTCTTTGTACTGACTACATAAGAGAACAAACACCTCTGTTATTATGGATGCTTGTACTCTTAATCCGGATATAATAATGGACATGTATATGTAATGTGCATTACTTTGACTCATAAAAGAGTGAGATTCATTACGGATCAACAACCTCTATGAATTGGATAATAACATTGTATGTATGATGGGCTGTTGATTATAAATGGAATCCATGTCCCGATACATCGGGTTGATGATGTCCTCTTAAGGAGCTCATAAGGATTATCATGTAAACCCTGCAGGTGGATTATATCTGACATGACAAATAAAGTTGAGCGGTACTACTTAGGGATAAAAGATGTCGAATCAATATAGTTGTCAGTAACTTAATTTGATCGACGGACATACGATATCTTAACATGGGGAGCCAAACGAGCATATAATAAAAGGAGCCCACAAACATAATTTGGGATTAGGGAGGTAGTACAACAATAGCTTATTAGTGGACCGAGCTATTGTTAATGGGCCTGGACTGTGTGTTCGGGCTGAACACGGGATATCCAGATCCGTTAGGAGGCCTAACCCTAATTTCTCCTTATGGTCCCTGCCGTAGCCTATATATATCCTCTATTCTCTGGTCGCCAGATTACTGATCAGAAATCTGAAATTTTCTCTAAATTCGTGATTCACGTAAGGAGAGAAAGAGAGTGCTGCCAAGGAGAAGAAAAGGTTGGAAGATCGTCGCCCACACGACGTCCAACTCGAGGAAGGAATACGTGCAGAAGATCTTGGGGTCGTCCGCTCGAGATTGCCAGGAATTACTTGTCTCCTTTCTGTCGCAGGTATAATTCGTGAACCCTAGTTTCCGCCTATGAAAGATTAGAACACGTATTTGATCTGTTTAACTTTCTATCGATCAATACGCACACCAAAGAAAGGGTCCTGGCAATCCTCAGTTCCATCAATTGGTATCAGAGCCACTTTGGATCTACATATTGATTGATACGTCCATGTTGTCCAATAAAACTTGCGCTATGTAATAGTCGGTAGATGTAGATCTGTTCTAACTCGATTTTACAGGCATCTTAGATCCAACTATTATGGTCCAATGCATGTTTTTTGATTGTGTTGTTTAAACCACGGACATGTCGTGGATGTTGTTATTGCTGTGGATGTAATTAAAATCACAAGGGTTGATCGTGCTTATTAATTTAATTTTTCAATCTAGATTATGTGTGAACTCCTTCGGGAGGCATAGGATTGATGTAATTTTAATTATTTTTGATCAATCGTGATGGCGGTGGTGGCTGTTTCTGACGCCGGACGAGATGCTGGTTTTGAGCAATCCAGAGGCCGACAGATGATTTTCGATGAAGGAATCGACAGCCAAAACCTAAAAAAAAGGTTACAAGACATAGCGGGGGCAGACATAGCCAGCTACGTATATGAAGTGGAATCCATCTCGCTATACGATCACGGCTGTCTAGATACATGAGGGTTTATCTACAAGCCAACAGTCTCTTAAGGTCATGAACAAGCCTAGTGTCTCAATCACAAGCAAGTAAGTAAAAGGTTACAAGAAGTATGATCATTAAATATACAATAGTAAGGCATCCCAAACATTACATATTCAGCTGATCATGAAGCTAGTCGTTACAAAATGTTAGGACTAGCATTAGTTTAGTCATACATGATCAACCCTAGGATCTGTCAATCACGTTACAGCCCGTAGACAGACAGTAAGTAAAGTGCAATCGAGCTAAACAGGTGCTCGTCGGCTAAACGCCTCAAAAGAATATTTTTACAATAAAGTGGGAGATCAAAAATAAACCCACTCGTTGCCAGGGTTCCGTCTAGTGGCCACCATCTGGATGGAAGGTCGGTAGATCCTCCGGAGCTGCTCCGAAATCTGGCCACACAAAACCAGCTGGGTCAGACCCTAGAAAGAACAAGTGCCACAAAGGAGGCTTCACTTAGGAACTAAAACCAGCAATCAGCACAAGAGTATAAATAAAGTAAGAACTGGAAATAAAAAAATACATCAGGAGGATATACGACGAGATAACCATGGAACTATTCAGATAACCAGGTTACAACCCGTAAACCAAACAAGGACCGGGGTTGTAACCCTTCGTCTGAACAGAACTTGGATTCTCACCATTTATCGATAAAATAAATACATGCATTCAGGTCATGCAGTAATCTGGAACAGAATCAGGACAAGACTAGACTGGTTAGACTCCATCCAATCATTTCACGGCCAAGCAAGAATTACGGCTTGATACTTGAACTAACTAGGGTTATCACAAGCCTAATTACTAACAAGATGCAGTGAGAATCTTCCACAGCCACAAGCCCTGCAGTCCATCCAGGTTACCCGGGTTAAAAGAATTAGAGTTGAATTCAGGTGGGTACATCGTCCAGGAAACGCATGTACCCTTAGGTAGCTTGAAGGGTGTAACATATGACAGTGTGCTGGAAATATGCCCTACTCGACGGCAGGCTACAGATCCCAAGGCGTGCCCAGGTAACGGGATTGCCTGTAGCTGGGAGATCTCTTTATGACTTGTGTATTAATCTAGTTATTAGCCTTTGTCCATTTTAATGGGTACTCCTGACCGTGGTACTCAGGAGTCCCCTCCTAGACATAATGCAAGATAGGACTGGATTATTTGTACAAGCACAATCGCCCACGGTGTCCAGGTTAATTATACCGGTCATGTCATGCCAGGTAGCCGTCGCAACAGTTTATCAGATATATCATGTCAGGTTTATCATATCAAGTGTACTAGTCAGGAGTGCGCCACGACGGGCCACTATCAGGTTATGTCAGGTTATTATGTCAGGAGTGCACCACTACGGGTCACTATCACGTCATACTCAATTATCAATTCCAAACATATCAAATGAATTCATGATTTTTAAGTTCAGGACAAAAGGCGTAAGGATATAAAATGGACGTTAAGTATCTAATAAAATATCAATATACAGGGCTATAGAAGAGCCATGCGGCTAAGGCACATACGGCCAGGATGGATCTCATACGGCTGGGAAAGGAGTCGGGTTCATGCGGCTGGGGAGAGATTCATACGGGTCGGGGGAACTAAGGATCCATGCGGCTCGCAGGAGAGGGATTCTCATGCGGCTGGAATAAATCGAACTCATACGACCAAGAGAAGGGCAAGACACATGCGGCCAGGAGGGCAAGGGTACTCCTGCGGCTGGCGGAAATGAGTCTGTGCGGCTCAACCAAGTCGAGCCCCATGCGACTGACGGTGGGGGAGTTCATGCGGCTTATAAGGTTCAGGATCTCATACGGCTGGCAGATATAGGACTCATGCGGCCAGCGAGTGAGTCTGGTTCATATGGCTCGCCAAGGCTGTACACATGCGGCTGGGTCCAACTCATGCGGCCAAGATAAGCTGATGCGGCAGGATAAGGTCCTCAGCCCTATGCGGCTGAACTGACTGGGTCCCATGCGGCCGAGAATACTTGCCGCATGAACTTGTCACACGGTCAAGTCAAGGCAATAGTGCATGCGGTTGGAACTGACTTGCCGCATGAATGTTCATGCGGTCAAGTACACCATGCGGCTCGGGACTGTGCTTCTTTTCGAAATTTTCTAGAAGAAGTATACCATAAGCCATGGCTTCCAAGCTGCATAACTCTATCATCCGGAGCCCAAATTTGAACTTCCATAGGTCAAAATGGGGTAGAATGAGATTCTCTACAACATAGAACCCTCAAAACTCAGAAATAACAGGATTAAGTAGATCAAAACCTAAGAAATCCGAAAATAAAGTAAACTTAGATCTAGAAGAATCTAGCCATGGAAAGTGAAAATACCAAGTTCTAAAGTAAGTTAAAATGCTGTAAGGAAGAGAATGAAGCAATAAAATTAGAGTTCCTCTATGAAGCAAGTTGCACTTGTTTAGATCTCTCTCTCCCTCTCTCTGGTAGGTAAGGAAGTAATGGTGGAGAAGATGATAAATGAAGAGAGAGAAAGGAGAAGGGTTAATAAATGGTAGTGGTGGTGGTAGGTAGGGGTTCACCCCTTGGTTCATGATGAACCAAGAGCAATCCCAAACTGAACCAAGCCAACCCAAACCAAGAATAAACCAAGCCCAGGGAGAAAATTAAGCAAGGAAATCATGCAATATAAGAATAAATATGTACACGTATTCCAGAAATACGTAATACGAACCACAAGCATTATAATAGTGTAGTTCACACGTCTACTAAGATATTTTCCCGCCCAGCTAGGACTCATTGAATCAGGTCGCAAGCATGGTAATCATGAAAATAAAAGTCTAGAATGTATAATAAATCCAAGATACTAATCTTCGTGTGACGAGCGTGTCAACAAGCAGCAAGACATATCTATAAATATAAAATGAAAAGACTACTATGAATCAAAAGCAATCAGAAAGTGTACTTGCCTGAGGTCCTTTGCTGGTGAAACCGACAATACTATACTACTCAGTTAGCCACAATAGTCAAACTCATACAACAGTCTCCAAAAGCTGAAATAAACATTACTAATATTCTCAGAATAATCATATTAGCTACAATTACCTGTCCTTAAGTCCAATTCTGGACACAGGAGCAAAACAGTAATTTTGGGTCCAAACGGTATCCGCCGTTAGACCCGCTTTGCACCAAAAAGTGCGCCAGAGTCAACGGTCTCTAATGTCGTCAAACTATATGTCTATGAATTCGTTTTGATGATACAAACCCAACCGTATGTCCAAAGTTGGATTCAGGCGGGCCGTGCACAAAATCGCCCGTTGAATCGGACCGTGGGGCCCGCAACACGGCGATCTGATCAACTATCTCAGAATCGGACCAAACTTGGCATACAGGACCAAAAAAATGATACGGTCCCGTTGGCGTAAGTTTTGTCTCGATCCGATGAACGTGCACAAAGTAATTAAGAAATTTGCACAGAGGCCGATACGGTAAATTTCGACGGATACGCATCAAATTCGTCACGCACACGCGACCAATTTGAATTCCGCCAAAACCTAAATGTCCACGAGGTTGATACGCACCTTTTGATGCTTTCGGTTCGCGACCACGTCGCCCGGTTTAGCGAGACGTACATCGTATCGAAGGTTTTTCTAGTTTTGAAAACTGTTTTTGCCAAGTTTTTCCTAATTTTCAAATTGGTTTTTAACAGAAAATAACCAACTAGAAATTAAACTAAAAATAGTGTCTTGATCTCGGTTATGTTATCTACAAGGCTGTTCAAGCGATTTTCCAAGTTTCACAATATCCTGGTCGTAAATCGACCGCCAACTTTGGGTTTTGGGACAGTTTCTATAGTCCAGAATTTGAGATTTTTCTCGATCTCGGAACTCAATTTACGAAGTGCACACCATGAATTATTCAAATCTATTTGAAGGAGATTGAAGGCGTATAGATTGTTTACATACCTGTTTAATTGGTTCGCAAAACGACGAACTGTGTTGTCGGGAAATCGACCATGAACAGGCTCTGCCGGCTGCTACCGCTACTGCTCTGTTTCCTCCACCAATCGCCTGGATTTGGTCGTCCTGTGGCCGCGTGCGATGGCGCACGACGGTGGCGCACATGGGGGTACGCGTCCAGGGCGTGGGTTCGAGTTAGGGTTTCGACCTCCCTCTCTCCCGAATATATATAAGCTGCTGTCGCCAACAGGGTCGGGGAGGGGATTAGTGGTCGGCTGTAGGGTTTTTCGGGCTGGGATTTGTAAAGCTCGGGTTGGTGTTTTACTGTAGCTCGGTTGGGCTGGCTTAGGATTGATGCTTCTTTGTTTTTTTTTACTATTTTTTTCTATTTTCTTTTTCTTTTTCTTTTTCTATTTCTTTTTCTTTTTTTATTTCTTTTTCTTTATCTATTATACAAATATATATATATATATATATATATATATATATATATATATATATCCCATATATATATATATATAATATATCCCATATATATTTATATATATATCCTTAAAATCACAAAACCTAAAATACTTTTAATAAATATTATAAATACCAATATTTCTATTATCTATATACAGAAAAGCACATTTATATCTACATATATATATAAATTTAATTTACCATAAATCGACTCAATAATAATAATAATATTTAAATGGAATGAACATGCTTATTAAATCTCCACAAAATAACCTTAATAATAATAAAATAATAAAAATTGCCCCAATGGGTGATCTTTACCACACACCCTTACTTGGGTCAAAAATTGTTCCAATATTGGAAAACATCATTAATAATAAAAATATAAATTTTGTACCTCTAATTTAATTAGAAAATATTTCTCAAATTCTAAAATAATATTAGGAACATTTGTACACCCATAAAATATGCCCACATAGCCATCTTTGGTCACACCACATGTCTATTTGGGCCTGGGTTTGGTCCGGGCCCAGTTCGGGCTGTTTTAGTCCAACCCGATCATCAAAATCAGTATATAAAATAATATATTATTAAAATAATTTAAATGAGTCAATTCACAACTTGGCTTGGTTTTCCTAGTTAGGACATCACTATGGCTCGGCCTTCCTCTGTTGGCACATTTTATTTTGATATTATTAACAGCATCTTCGTTGTTTAGTTTTCTCTGTTTTCAGATTGATATCATTTCAGAAGCTCTACTAATTAAAGTCTGTCCATTCAAGATTACCAACCTGTGCCTTGAAGACTGAAGCAAAGACCGGCGCTCCTTAAAAAGACGGCTCTCTACACTTCAAGATTTTGAGTCTGTACAAGGTCTAGGTCTTTTCTGCAAACACTTAAGGTTGGATGACAATACTAAAAGTTTTCTATTCTTAAAGTCAAAAATCAATACCTTATAGAACGGCATACCGGCGGTATGCTCCGGCATACCGACGGTATACCATTTTATGAGCCAGAAAATATTCTGTGACAAACGTCGGTATACCGACGGTATGCTCCGGTATACCGACGGTATACCGTTTTGTTTATTACAAAACATTCTGTGACACACATCGGTATACCGACGGTATACCGCGGCATACCGACGGTATACCAGGTTACGAAATTTGATTTTTGAATGGTAAAGACTAACATTAATGGCAGCATTAAATGCTTCCAACATATATTAATATGACTGTTACTGTTCGACCGGTATACCGACGGTATGCTGGTCCATACCGACGGTATGCCGGTCAGCCTGTATCCAGGAGCATTAAATGCTACCTACTCTTGGTTTCTCTATAAATGAAAGCCTTCTCTCTCTTGAAGCTTTCACCAACTCTTGCCATAAATTTTCTAAACAACCAAGAGCTCCACCATTAATACTCTACCAAGGTTTTAATTGTCATCCTCTCCCAAAGTGCTAGAGTATTTAAGAGTTATAATTTTTGATCTTCAAGTGTTAGAAGATCAACAAGTTCTCTTCTCATTTCTTTGAAGTTGGCGAACCTTCGTAAGAAAACTCGTGTGTTGAAGTTGGCGAGTTCTTCGAATCCAAACTCGTGTTGAAGTTGGCAAATTCTTTGGATCTAAACTCGTGTGTACTATTTTATTAAATAGTGGATTTAAGTCGAAGAGAGTTCCGGGACTGGATTGCCTCAAGCGAGGATACCAGGATACATCTTGTGTTTGATCTTCTTATTCTATCTTTTTTATTTGACATATATTGCTTCTTCTGCTTAAGTTATATTTTATTTCCCTATTCACCCCCCTCTAGGGTTCTACAATTGGTATCAGAGCTTTGTTCTCTTGATTTGGATTTACACCCTTTGAGTGATCCATGTCCACTAACCCTAGTATCTAAACACTAGTCAAAGCGCGCCACTGCACTATCCGTGCCATGATTTCTAGTTTCCTTATACCCAAATTCTTAACCATGACTAAAATCATCTACCGTAATAATTAACTAATTAATTATTTATAAAATCTAAAAATCATCATTTAAATAAAACAAATAATAATAAAATATTTCAAAATTTCTGGGAAGGGGAGCTACAGGTGTTCTACCCAACAGGAGAGGGCCTGAGGCGAATCTTTAATGGTGTCGAATTTGAATTTAGGTGCTAAGAAAATCCAGATGTCATTGCAACCAGTGATGACATGAGGGAATCCGAGCTTGAATTGGGTGGCTTTGATTCTTTTTTGAGGAATTTTTGGTTCAATGATGATAAAAATGTCTATGTGATTAGTTTTCTTGAGGTTGAGGATTCTATTCAGCGTCGGTTTGTTCCCAGTCCCTCTAACGTTCCATGAGATAATGTTAAGCATTATAAGTTGAGGTGATAGGGAGATGATTAAGCTTCACAGCAGACCTGGTCGTCATCGTCGTCTGCTATTTTTGTTTTTTTTCTTTTGAGCGGAGGTTTTTTTGGTGTTTATGTCGGTGGCCCCGATGACTCCGGTAGTATTGCTAGATCGACTGAGTTCGCTGCAGCCATTGTCATCAGACAGGGGGTTGTCGAGTCATTGTCATATTCTTCCAGGGCGCATAAGGGATTACCACGGTCTAGGAAACCCGCTTCCTTGGCATGCCAGAATCTGCCGGTTAAAGTGTGGTCAAATCTGGGTTGAACGTCCGCTTCGGGGGAAGGGGGACGAGGGGACCCAGCTTCTATCGAAGTGGTAGATAGCTCAGGTGTAAGACTGGTTGGGTGAGTGTCGAGGAGTCGGGGGTCAGAGTTCACCTCGAAACTGCTCTCCGTCTGAGTTGCCTCTAGCTTATGAGGACGGTAGGTGGTTAGAGGGGGAGGGTAGGAGACCACCGGGAGGGTATAGTTGATTCAGAGAGGTTGTGGATTGAGATGGTGGGTACCTCAGAGGGAGCACTGATGTCGCCTGGGTGACGTGTCAGAGGAGGGTTGTGCCGTTCGACTCGACAGCTGGTCTTGGGGGATACCGATTGGGCATTTCCTCCCAGGTCGGACAAAGAGGGCTCACTAGCTATATCGGGATCTTCGTCAGGGGTCGTCCTTGTTAGAAATTCAAAAGAATTGTTGAGCGAGATAGAAGGTGGATAGAAAGGGATGATCGCGGAGCTGTTCAAGACGGTTTGACGGGGACTGGGCGGTATATTAGGACCGCCAATCTAGAGGGAAGGATCGGAAGGCAACTTCTGATTGTTCGTGTGTGGAACATGGTGAGCTGCCATCGCCCGCAGGTTGCGCGGGGGCTTTTTCAGCTCGGGGTGGGCACGATAGCAATGTTGCAAGGAGTGACCGCTCATCTGGCAGTAGTTACAAAATATGATGTTGTTGTCATAGACCAGTGGTTGGCAGTGTGTTTGATTTCCGAGCTCGATCTCTATTAGTTTAGGTGGGTCATTTGTGAGGTCTAACTCTACGCATATCTTCGCGTAGTTATATTTGGAGAGGTTACGGGTTTCTTCTGCGATAGCTACCAGTGTCCCGAAGGAGCTGGCTATCTGTTTGAGGGTAGCTGCGGGGAAGCAAACCAAGGGAAGGTTGGGGAGGGTGATCCATGTGGATATTATGGTCGAGTCGACATTGGCGTTAAAGTTTGGAGACCATTTGACAATTTTGATGGTCTGTGTGCCGATTCTGGAAGTGCCCTTCGCCCGGGTTACTGAGTGGTCCTGTTCAGATGACAGGTGGAGGAACATATACTTGGGATGAAGCAGAGCGACCTGGTATGCTGCGGATAGGCCCCACTTAGCGACAGCTTCCTTGACTACAGTAATTTTTGGGCATCCGAAGCCGAATTTGAGGATAAACGTTCTGACGAATAGGGCGGATAGGGAGGAGATCTCCAACACGGCGAAGGGGACACGGATGGGGTGGCCATCATGAGGTGGCGAGAATTCAACGTCCGGGAGCTGAATCTCAACTGTCGGAGGGGCGGGTGGCTCCCTCGATCAGTACGGAGGGCCTCTACGTAAGAGGCGGCATGAGGGGGACCTCCACTCTGGGGATGGCTGAAAGCGAGGGGTCTCCGGGGGCACCACAGCACTGGGATGGTCCGATCGGGGGGGAGGGGTTGTCTGGCCTCAGAGGAGGGAGGTTGGCCGGCGGCGAGCGCCGGAGACGGGGGGGTTGTTGTCACTCCCCATTCCCGGAATACGTAAATTTTTGATTTTTCCTGTATATGGTATCTGGCACCTGTATCTTGAATGTATGTATCATGTATTTATAACTGGCCATGGCATGGAACAATATCTCGTCGCGGATTAGTGTGCCACCCTTGTCCTTATTTGGTTGTAGGCGTGGTTCACTATTTCGATGATAGGATTTCCAAACCGTGTTGTGGTTAGGATTTTATTTATTTAATTTAATTAGTTATTGCATGTTGCATTTAACATGTCATTAGTCACATGGTCAAGAGCATGCTTGAGATTAGGGTTTTTTTTGAGGCAATTCAACCCCTATATATATTCTCTTCCTCACTCTCTCTCCTCATTCATTCACTCTTTTCATTTCTTTTCCTCCCAACGTTTAGGCAAGTACATCTTGCACCAAATGAAAAGATTCTTGTACTTTTTATTTCTTAATTTTTCTTTGATATGATTTATCTATATTGTTCTTCTCAATATCCTCTACAAGTTTAGTACTTAGCATTTTTGATTTCCATGGATAAATTCTTGTAGATCTAAGTTTATGTCATTTTTGGATTTCTTGGGTTTGATCCAGTAAATCTTGTTATTTTTAAGTTTTGATGGTTCCATATTGTAGAGAATTTCATTCTGCCCCATTTTGACCTATGGAAGTCTGGATTCTGACCTTAGATGAAGGAGTTATGAAGCTTTGAAGCCATGGCTTTCCATAGTTTTTATTCTCGAAAAATGGAGAAGAAGAACAGTGCTTGACCGCATGAACTTTCATGCGACAAGTTTTCCCTTGCCGCATGGCTTGTTAGCTTTTGGCCGTATGAACTTAGTTTTCCTCTTTTGGCCGCATGAGAAGTTCCAGCCGCATAAGCAGTTTCAACCACATGAGCATTCGCAGCCGCATGTGTATTCTCAGCCGCATGAGTCATTGCAGCCGCATGAGTCATTGCAGCCGCATGAGTGCTTCCCCAGCTGCATAATATCCAGTCCCCACTGCCGCATAAGATCCAGTCCCGCCTACTACCGCATAAACTATGATTTCTTGAGCCGCATGCGCCCCGCGTATCTCAGCCGCATAAGCCTGCTTCAACCGTGCCGCATAAGACTTTCATGCCACAGCCGCAAATGACCCGCATGCTCCCAGCCGCATATGACCCGCATGCTCCCAGCCGCATATGCGTCCGTCCATTCCCAGCCGCATGAGCGCGCATCCCTTCGGCCGCATGTACCCCGCATTCCTGAGCCACATGCACCCGTTCGTCCTAAGCCGCATGTTCCAGCTTTTCTGAGCTGCATGAGCCCATCCACCCTTGACCGCATAGGGCCTACTTTGGTTGTTTTGTATATTTTGTGTCATATTGATTGCATTATGGCTAGAATTTCTTTCAAGGTTCAACTTTCAACATGGAAGTGGTAGATCCTTGTGTTGGCTCAAAAAATCTTCACGTTTCACTTTAACCAGATTCCATGTGTGACTTTTATGTCACGAGAGGTCCGTGTGACTTCCAGACTTGACCATGTTCCTGACCAGATTACCTTTGTATGTGTTGGTACCTTTTCTAAATGTGTATTGAGATACAATATCAAGTATGCACTGCGGTGCTATTTAATGAGTGCACTGAGGTGTGACTCTACGTGCTAAGTGATCATTCGTGTTATATGTCAATACATATGTACTTTCCAGTACAGTCAGGGTAATTGGTCAGCAATAGTGTCGTGGTATGATGATTGTTGTTTGAAGCATTACACTAAGCATGGATCTAGATTTGGGACTCTTTGAGCCGATGTGGATTCATACTTAGGGTACACGTAGTATGGTACAACATATAGGAGGATGACCATGTGACCACGACATGTAATTCAATATCAAGATAGGGTTAATCTAAGCCACTTAAATCGATAGAAGCATTGGGAGGGAACAGAATCCCGAGATCGTGCCATACTAGCCACCTCCGGGTCCCGTCCTGACGTGTCGGGTTGGCCACCACGGATAAAATTTCATCTGCCTATAGTGGATGACTATATCCGACTCCTGCGTGCTATATGTTATATGTTTTAGCACGGTGGCCCTACAGAGGACCAGTGCATAATTAAAGTGCTATGTATATGTACATGTATATTATATGGTTTGCCTAGCCCTGCTGGGTTGCCATGATCTGAGGATTCCTATATTGCATTACTGGAATAATCCAGGCAAATCGTAGAAAGCCGTAGAATTTGATTGGCTGCTTGTAAACTGACTTATTTTTGATATGTTATCTTTTGTTAGCAACTGAGGAATAAGGACTATCGTGGTGCATGGTCCAACCCATGTCCTTGTTTGGTTGTTAGGTTGGACTATTGTGCTACGATAGGCTATGGACCGAAGTCGCGATCAGAAGCCCTTTTACCTGTCCATGGTTATAGGATATATCTTATCTCGGCACGATATTGGCACCGTTTGTCCTTGTTTGGTTGTAAGGGTGTCGTATTGTCTCGATGATATGGTATAAGCCTATAACTCGTGAATCAGGTCTTATTTTACTCTTTGGGTTTATCTCACCCTTTTGTGCTCCCTTGTGGTACTTACTATTCGGGGCCTGACCCCGCTGGTTTTGTTTGGCCAGATCTCGTAGCAGCGCCAGAGGATCCAGCCTTCTATCCGAACAATGGTGCATACCAGAAGGATGGACGGCAGGGACCATGTGTGGGTTTCTTCTTCACCGCTCTGATATCCTCTATTTTGTACTTGGCATTTAGCCACCGGCACATGTTTAGCCGACAGTTCTGGACACTAGTTTCCTTTTGTATAATTGTAATTAAATCAGACTGCAGCTGATTACAGTATGTACTATTGACTCTCGGTACTAGCTCATTATTTTGTAAAGCTAGGCTCATCAATCATTTTGATGAAGCGTCGGGGACGCCTTACTGCTTTGTCTTACATGATCATTATTTACTGCTTCTTGTTTTGATTGATTGAGACATAGATGCTCTGTGGGACCATAGGAGACTTGATTGTAGCATGCACTCCCTTGTCTCTTGACAACCACGATCGCCGTATGACATTTATATACCTCATACGGTGTAGCTGGCCTAATCCGTCTCAGTATTTCGGTACTGGGGCGTGACAAGGTTTTAGTTGTGGCCCATGTAGGTCTGTTTTTCAGACTTGTGGGGTGTTGTGATTATAGGAGTCTCAATCAAAATATGTCCCCCTTAATCTCCTAATCTGTCTTCTCCTTCTCTCGCCTTGATTGCTAACTTGATTATCATCCTCGATTCCTTTCTGTCCTATTTTTTGATACCTTGTATCCTTTCCTTTAGGGGTACATCGTTTCCGGCTATTGGAGGAGCCGGCATGGAAGAGAATCCAGTAGAGCAGGTACCAGTTGGAGATTAGCAAGGGGTAGCCCCTCTACCTGGACAGATTCACATCGAAAATGTTACCGAGCATGAGCCGGTTGAGCCACAGAGGCCAGAGGATCCCGTACCTCCAGTAATACCGGTAGTACCAATGGAAATAGACGTGCCGACACTATTGTAGATTATCAGAGGTTTATTGGAGACCCAGCAACGCCAGACGATAGCCCAACAGCAACAACAAACTCGGCAGCAGGAACAGAATGTGCTACTGAATCAGGGGTTGCAATCAGCCCTTGAGAGAAGTATCAGGAAAGATTCAGGAGCGTCCGGGAGGTTTTGTCGACTTAACCCGAGATACTTTGACGGAACGGAGGATGCCATCACGACGGATGCTTGGCTTCAGGATACAGAGGCCATATTGACCACAACAAAGGTTCCAGCAGAAGAGAAGGTTGATCAGGTCAGACTTTTACTTCAGGATCTCGCCCACGATTGGTGGGCATCGGAAGAGGTTGGAATGAGGCATCCTGTTCCCTGGATAGCTTCAGTACCAGATTCAAGGCCAAGTACTTTGGCGTGGTAGCACGGTATGAGCTACAGCAGAGGTTTATCAGTCTCAAGCAGGCTGGTAAGACGGTAGATGGTTATGCAGCGGAGTTCTGCAGGTTAAGTAGGCTTGCTCGGATGATGGTGACGATAGAGCCAGAGAGAGCAATGAGGTTCTAGCAGGGACTTCGCCTAGAGATTTTGCAGCTGGTCGAGGGGCACGACTACCAGACATTCTATGCAGTATTGACGGCGGCTCGAAGGCACGAGCTTACAATTCAACGGTTATCAGCAAGGACTGGAGGCTAGAAGAGGTCTCATACGCAGAGTGCTGGAGAAGGAGCAGTACCTCGAACGTTAGTACCAGCACCTGGCATTCGTATTCGTGATGCAGTACCACGATAATTATAACTACACAAGTTCGACAGCAGCAACCGAGGCACCAGTAACGTCAGGAGGCACTAGTGGGTTACACTTATTGTGGTAAGGGAGGGCACACTCGAAAAGTGTGTCGGCTAACGAATGGGCAGTACTTGAGGTGTGGAGGTTCAGACCATCGTATAGCTACATGCCCACAGGTACAGAGGCCAAGAGGGCCAGCACTAACAGTTAGGCCACTAGCCCAGCGCCCATTACTGACGCAAGCTCAGATGTACCGACAAGCACAATATCAGGTTTGATAGCAGGGCCAGGGAAGGCAGGGACAGAGGCAAGAAAAATTTGGAATATTAGAGCAGAGGTTGGCTGAGGGCGGTCAGATTTTGGGTAAGTTTTGATTATTATTTATTATAATTCCTTGAATTTTATATTCGTAGAGTGAAGGCGACTTTCTCATCTCACTCATCTGCTCTCGTATCATGTGATACGTGATATTCATCATGTGTCTTGATTACGAGAGTACGTCCTGGGCAGAGTCTCGTTCTTGATTTAGTCATTGGTATCGACTTATCTCAAGCGTTGACCTTGGTCCACTTTGGGAGTCAGTGTATGACCTCGAGGACGAATTTCTATCTGACTTGAGAGGAATATTTTATTCGTATGTCTCCGATCATTTCCTTCTAGGGTATGATTATTGTTTGGGCCTTTATAAATTGTTCTTGCTTTCTTAAACTGTTCATGTGCCATGTATTATTTGATAATTGTGCTTGCTATATGTCATGAGTGTATTTTGTGAACTGAGAGCGCGCTCGACTAGCCTTATCAAAATTCTAAGGACGAAATTTTTCTAAGGAGGGTAGAGATGTCACTCCCCATTCCCGAAATACATAAATTTTTGATTTTTCCTGTATATGGTATCTGGCACCTGTATCTTGAATGTATGTATCATGTATTTGTAACTGGCCAAGGCATGGAACAGTATCTCGTCGCGGATTAGTGTGCCACCCCTTGTCCTTGTTTGGTTGTAGACGTGGTTCACTAATTCGATGATAGGATTTCTGAACCGTGTTGTGGTTAGAATTTTATTTATTTAATTTAATAAGTTATTGCATGTAGCATTTAACATGTCATTAGTCACATGGTTAAGAGCACGCTTGAGATTAGGGTTTTCTTTGAGACAACCCAACCCTTATATAAATTCTTTTCCTCACTCTCTCTCCTCATTCATTCACTCTTTTTATTTTTTTTCTCCCAACGTTTAGGCAAGTACATCTTGCACCAAATGGAGAGATTCTTGCACTTTTCATTTCTTGATTTTTTTTTTGATATGATTTATCTATATTGCTCTTCTTAATATCCTCTACAAGTTTAGCACTTAGCATTTTTTATTTCCATGGATAAATTCTTGTAGATCTAAGTTTATGTCATTTTCGGATTTCTTGGGTTTGATCTAGTAAATCTTGTTATTTTTAAGTTTTGATGGTTCCATGTTGTAGAGAATTTCTTTCTGCCCCATTTTGACCTATGGAAGTCTGGATTCTGACCTTGGATGAAGGAGTTATGAAGCTTTGAAGCCATGGCTTTCCATAGTTTTTCTTCTCGAAAAGTGGAGAAGAAGAACAGTGCTTGACCGCATGAACTTTCATGCGACAAGTTTTCCCTAGCCTCATGGCTTGTTAGCGTTTGGCCGCATGAACTTAGTTTTCCTCTTCTGGCCGCATGAGCAGTTCCAGCCGCATAAGCAGTTTCAGCCGCATGAGCATTCGCAGCCGCATGTGTATTCTCAGCCGCATGAGTGCTTCTCCAGCCGCATAAGATCCAGCCCCCATTCCCGCATAAGATCCAGCCCCCCCCCACTGCCGTATGAACTCTGATTTCTTGAGCCGCATGCGCCCCGCATATCTCAGCCACATAAGCCTGCTTCAACCGTGCCGCATGAGCCTTTCGTCCCGCAACCACATATGACCCGCATGCTCCCAGCCGCATATGACCCGTATGCTCCTAGCCACATATGCGCCCGTCCATTCCCAGCCGCATGAGCGCGCATCCCTTCGGCCGCATGCGCCCCGCATTCCTGAGTCTCATGCACCTGTTCGTCCTGAGCCGCATGGCCCAGCTTTTCTGAGCCGCATAAGCCCATCCACCCTTGGCCGCATAGGGCTTACTTTGGTTGTTTTGTATATTTTGTGTCATATTGATTGCATTAGGGCTAGAATTTCTTCCAACTTCCAATATAGAAGTGGTAGATCCTTGTGTTGGCTCCAAGAATCTTCATGTTTCACTTTAACCATATTCTATATGTGACTTTTATGTCACGAGAGGTCCGTGTGACTTTCTGACTTGACCATGTTCTTGACCAGATTACCTTTGTATGTGTTGGTACCTTTTCTAAATGTGTATTGAGATACAATATCAAGTATGCACTGCGGTGCTATTTAATGAGTGCACTAATATGTGACTCTACGTGCTAAGTGATCATTCGTGTTATATGTCAGTACATGTGTACTTTCCAGCACAGTCAGGGTAATTGGTCAACAATAGTATCGTGGTATAATGATTGTTGTTTAAAGCATTACACTAAGCATGGATCTAGATTTGGGACTCCTTGAGCCGATGCGGATTCATACTTAGGGTACACGTACTATGGTACGACATATAGGAGGATGACCATGTGACCACGACATGTAATTCCAATATCAAGATAGGGTTAATCTAAGCCACTTAAATCGATAGAAGCATTGGGAGGGAATAGAATCCCGAGATCGTGCCATACTAGCCACCCCCGGGTCCCGTCCTGACGTGTCGGGTTGGCCGCCACGGATACAGTTTCATTTGCCTATAGTAGATGACTATATCCGACTCCTGCGTGCTATGTGTTATATGTTTTAGCACGGTGGCCCTACAGGGGACCGGTGCATAATTAAAGTGCTATGTATATGTACATGTATATTATATGGTTTGGCTAGCCCTGCTGGGTTGACACGATATGAGGATTCCTATATTGCATTACTGGGATAATCCAAGCAAATCGTAGAAAGCCGTAGAATTTGATTGGCCGCTTGTAAGCCGACTTGTTTGTGATATGTTATCTTTTGTTAGCAACTGAGGAACAAGGACTATCGTGGTGCGTGGTCCAACCCATGTCCTTGTTTGGTTGTTGGGTTGGACTATTGTGCTGCGATAGGCTATGGACCGAAGTCGCGATCAGAAGCACTTTTTTCTGCCCATGGTTATAGGATATATCTTATCTCGGCACGATATTGGCACTGTGTGTCCTTGTTTGGTTGTAAGGGTATCGTATTGTCTCGATGATATGGTATAAGCCTATAACTCGTGAATCAGGTCTTATTTTACTTTTTGGGTTTATCTCACTCTTTTGTGCTCCCTTGTGGTACTTGCTATTCGGGGCCTGACC